>JAHWFP010098973.1:29555-45550 GCA_023313725.1 Lithobius niger | reverse complement strand
AGTAACTTAGGACTAGAGAAATTTTGAAAATTCTGACGTTGTTGGCATACTGTAACGCGTCGTATCGGATGTAGAATTTCAGTAGCCTCCTGGCGAGGCATTAAACCACAATGCATGTACATAAAATCTATTTAATTTTCGGACCATTTCCTGAAAAAACTTTTTACATCGCATTACATTATGCCATCACAGACAACAAGGTCAATTCAATACAACTCTGGTCACCCACCTTCAGTTTTGAAAGGGATTTTGAGAGGAGAAATAAAAAGAGCGATTCAACATTGCACTAGAGATGAAGACAAGCGGATTGAAGTGCAGCGCATTAAACATAAATTTGGTAGATGTGGATATCCCAACAAGTTGATTACAAATGAGTTGAAGAAAGCTAATGTCCTACCTGTTTCAGAGTCACACGAACCCATTCTTGCCAGTACATCAGCCTCACTACCCCCTCCCCCTCCATTGGACTGGACAATTTTACCATACATCCCGGATATTTTTGGAGCAATCAAGCATATCTTTACTAAATTTGGCATTAGGGTTGTGTCCAGACCCCATCAGACAATAGCCACTTGTATTCGACCCCCTCCCCCTCGTTCAGTAGGGCAAGTTCAACAGCATAGCGGAACGACCAATTTGACATCACTCGTACCCACATGCCACAATATGGCGGCATCAATTTTCAACCCAAGACTGGATACAAATAAAGATGTGGTGTATTGCATTAAGTGCAAAGACTGCACACGTATATATTTGGGCCAATGTGGAAGATCATTGGGTTTGAGGAAATTAGATCACGCAGGGGCAATAGCAAAATCCAACCATACTTATGCTGTGTCAAACACTCAGATGACACTAATCACACAGTGGATGTTGCTGGATCCATTGTGATATACAGGGAACAAGTCGAAAAAATACGAACCCAGTTGGAAGCATACCTGATTACTGTGAATAAAGAATGTGCTCTTAACATTGTAAAAAATTTCAACCATATGCAGAAATGGCAGGAGGTGTTTAAAGAGTTCCCAGCAAACAAAATTTAAAGTATAAAAAACGTTTGTACAGAATGTAAAGGTCCATGGTCGTTTGGGTGTATCCAATATGGCGTTTGTATCAAGGTCAGGCTTTTGTCAGCCCTTCATTGTCATTTTTAATGTGTTTTTTTTTTAAATAGTTGTAAGTATTAACCTTTTGTGTGAGTTGCAGGTTTCATTTCGGGAGCTCATTTTACTCATTGTTGTTGTCTGTATGTACCTTAGGTGACCAAGGAAAATATGTGAAGCGTTTTTCCGAAAATTAAATAGATTTTATGTACATGCATTGTGGTTTAATACCTGCCAGGAGGCTACTGAAATTCTACATCCTCTCCGTAACCACAAAATAATTTGGATTTTGGCGTCGTATCGCTTTATATTTTTATCTGTATGTTCAAAACCCCCGGTATAAAAGAGAGTTTCTGCGCTTCCTTCCCCAAAGCACAGAAAACATCAAATCGATGAGCTTTGTTACGCATCGCCGTTGCTTTTGGAGACTTTGTTTACGGACTATTAGCCACAAGGTGTAAAGAGAAGGAGCCACTTACCAAGTCTTGCCTCCCTTACTTAAATTAGTTGACGTTTGTTAAGGTCCCGAGATGACCTATTTATTTAGGGCTCTTTGATCTGTCTAGGTTTTTAAGTCAGGTTTTTATCTATAGGGTGCTTCCGGCTGCCTTTCGCCGTTTGAATAACCAAGTCACTGATAAACGCCGAAGCGGAATTGTGACGTATTAATAAGTTGCCATATTGAAATTGAGATTTTCTTTTCGTAGTTCTCGTTTACATGGCCCTAGTCCCAAATTTACACTTTTGGCTACTGCTGTTTTACCGCTGTGTTTCAGTCGGGGCGGTTTTTTCAGCATGTGGCAATTTCTTACTGACGTAGTGTGTTGTGTTGTTATTATTAGTAAGGTTAGATCAATAGTCTTGTCCCTAATTTCATTAGACAGTACACTCAAGTCATGCGGCGGGGAACGAGTTTCTCAGAGATGCGACGAAGCGGGGAATCACGTGATCACATTGGCCAATAGCGTGCCCCACCTGTTAAGGTGATACGAACGCACGTCAATCGATCGCACTAGCAAATTTTGCTAGTCGTGGTGCCTATGGCAGTGCACAATCAGAACTGTGGAGGGATGGGGGTACGCTTGGAGCGGGAACGATAAACGTCCTAGCGCATCCACCAATCAGAACTCCCGGAAACTACCTACCGCAAAATACGAAAAATGAAACTCAGGGTATGCGCTCGTGCTCGTGCCCGTGCCCGTGCGCTCAATACACGATGCGCTCGATCTACCTCGCTCGATGCACGACACCGCCAAAACACTCTAAGAACACTAATCACACTACGCAACATACACATAAGGGACCGTTTATGATTATGGCCCGCCGGGAGGGGCATGGAGGAAATGAAAATGTGACCACCAAATAACCCCATTGAAACACAGAAAAAAATCTTAAAGCGCCCCCACCCACCAACTCAAGGTCGAGAAATAATGCGAACCCCCCCCCCCTCCCCAATGCACTTTTCGCATGCCTATTGATACTGTCTGCAGATGATTTCCTGCAGCCAAATGAAGTAAGCAGTACTCCGCACCGGAAAATTACCACCAGTTGTAAGGAAATCGTGCCTCGTTTTTGACGAAAAGACACATTGGGTTAAAAATGTTCATAAAATAAAACGTTGATGTTCCTTGCAGCCATCTTGCGTCGAGTTCATACAATAAGTATGATGGACGCCGTCTTTGCTTGTATGCCCACTATCCGTTACATGGTCAACACCTGAAACTCAAGGGAATCTAAGAAACCGGAAGGCCTGGCTTTTCTCGAATGTTTATTGAAAAAAAAATGTACTTGCAGTTCTGTTACTAATAACTTCAAAACCTTGTAAACACTCACATTATGGGGGGGACTCCAGAAGCGGAGGTGTTTTTTGACTGCTAAATGTGTTAATTTCTTCAGGTCCAAAAATGACTTTTTTTTCCAGTTTGGTCAGTATTTTTTGTGACCCCTCCCTCTTGACGGAACCTAAAAAATGTATGACTCCCCCGACTCGAGAGAGTCCAAAATATTGATGACCCCATTCAAGTTCCCCCCCCCCTCCCCCCCCCGGCGATTAATAATTTTAGCTGGTCCCGATTTTAAAAACTATATTTACTTAGTTTTTACCTTTCTTATGAAGTTCTCCATAAATTCCAGAGTTGTGGGTTCTTCGTTGACTCCATGGATGATAACTACTGGCTTGTATTTGTCCGTCTTCGTTACGGCTATTTTCTCCATCGCTCCGACGCTCCAAGCGATAACAGTTAGCACAGCAAGGATAAAAAATACAATGGCCAGAGGAAAATGGCGTTTCACCATGCTACTAAAATGAGTACTTTCTTCCTGGCTATGAGCAATAATATTAGTAATATAAGTTCTAGTTACCTTAAGTAATAACGATTTGGCAAGAAGCCATTAACATTCATCACAGCCAGCGTGTTTTTTTCTATTGCAAGAACTTGAAATACATGGTTGTGTGCCTACGAACGTACGTAAATCCACTACCCAATAGAATGATCGCACGGCCAAAGAAACCGTAAATCGAGCGTCCATGGTACCTCGAGCAGTGCGATATCAGAACTGTGGGGGGGACCTAAAGCCTTCACCAATCATAACTGCCGGAAATGAGCTCACTGCCGGGATGCGAAAAACGAACTCGCTATGGGAGCGGACGTGCAGTCAATAACTACACGAAACGTTCTCTAGTGCGCGATTTACGTGCGCCTGTAGTACAACAACGAAATACATTTCTTTGCGAAGCAGGCAGCATTCATGATTGATTCTGTGGGAGCACAATATATACTGATATGAAAAAGGGAAAAAGACAACCGCCGAATAGGGACTAGAACACAGGACATCTTACACAGGACACAGGACTTGAGCGTGGGTGCTGCCGAGCGCGCTACCGGGGTGGAGCACGATCTCAGACTCCATCCGAGCCTAAATCTGGTCAACCCGGTAGAGCATCTGGCCCAGTTTGAGGGATGTTCTGGGTTCAAGTCCTCTTATTCAGAGCGGCTGTCTTCTCTCTTTCTCGGATTGGTTATTATTACTTGTGCCACGGCTGTGACGTCACGCTAACTCAACGCCATGCTAAATTTCCGTAGGTTAAGTCCCGTTAACCGTGACCGGAAGTGCACGTCATCGCAAAAAGTGTGGGTTATCAAGTTACCCCACACTTTTGCTGAAAACCCGCACTTTTGACACGACCGGGAATGCACACACCAACAACAAATGCATCAGCGTACAAAAGGAATTACTTAACTTGTCGGAATGTCCCGAATAAAATCCTATTCATGCTAACTTTCACATGTCTGGCCCATACCTGAGCTTATTCACTCCGCGTAACTTCCCCCCTCACTCCCTCCACAAACTAAAATGGAATGACCTTCATTCATACCGATACCCTATTACCGTAATTTTTTTTAACAATTCCCAAACTACAAACGCATAAAATGAATTACATACCTTACCAGAACGTCCCAGAATGTCATTCTGTCCCTGCTGCCTCTTATCGAAGTTTTTTTTTCATTCCGAACAGCTCTGAAAACACGAGCGAGCTTACTAGAGTGAAACGACGCTTTTGTCTCCTTCCCACCCCCCTCTACAAACTTGACCCAAAGGACTCCTCCATCTACCACCCACTTCCCCCTCCATAAACTAAAATGGTATGACCTTCACTGATTGATTACCGTATTTCTTGAAGCACTTTTCACAAAACACAAAGCACAAACACGTTTTAATTAAATACGAGTTAGCTTGACGTCCCAATCGTGGCATAAATAATTTATTGGTGAGAAAGAGCGGTTATCGAATTTTACCCCGTGCCTGAGATTATTGGCCCGGCTCAAGTATGCGAATAGGTCGAGGGCGAAGAATGGAGGGATCCGTTATATATAAATGTTCAGCTTCTCCTTTCTCATCCCATCAAAAATTCCTCGGGTGAATTGATTCAGGTTACGGCCTACATATTCTGTCGAATTGTTGTGGCTCTTAAATTTGTAAACTAATATTACTTAACCTGTTTACCTTACATCCAGACGACTGTAAGGGTTTTAATTTTTAAAAGTGAAAATTGAGTAAACTGACCTTAAATCCGGGTGGAATGCAAGACATTGAACTTGTGATCTGTTGAATTGCCTGCCATTGATTTAGATTTGTGTTTCCCCACCAAGTATTATTTTTTTTCCTACTTGATAACGGCCCGATCTGAGGGACGAAACCTTGTGAATTTTAACTCATTTGCATGTATAGCTTTATTTACTCAATTAATATTTGCTATTCTGCGAATTTTGATGATTGGTTTCTTTTTTTATGGTTGCGACGCAATGCTACGATTTTATCAGCCGTAAAAAACATAAAACACCAGATTCAAAGCACTGACATCGTTAGTAATTTTATAAGTTGCTGGTTAAATTTTACAGATCATACCCTTAAATTTTAATCTACAAAAGCAGCCTTCAAGACTTGCATATCTCAATTCTGCCACTTTTGCAAATTGTTGAGCCCAATTAGAATGACGAACAATTTTTGAATGCAACTATTAAACAATTTTACAAATATTTTCACTTTGGGTTTAATTTTCTGCTTACCCTTGTTGGCAGAAAATTAAACCCCGGATGAAAATATTCGTTAAATTACTTAAAACGCACTCAGAAGGTTGACCCCCAGCGACCCCCACCCTCCTTCCCGTCGGAGGGTGAGGGGGGGGGCGGGGGAGGGGGAGAGTTTGGGGGATGGGAAGTAATGATCCTTGAGTTACAAATAAAATTCTGCCATACTGACCCAATGCGATGGTATCGACAAACGTTCTCTTCTGTCATGCTAAAGTGTTGATTCATGGTACCGCTTGAGCCTTTTCGTCTTTTACATGACTTCGGAGCCAAATTTTCCAATGACGATTATTTTCAAAAAGAAAAAAAAAAGATAAAATCAAAATTACAATTGGATTATGTAATAGTTATTGGCTAGACACGAGCGGTCGTCGAATTTTAACCCACGGCTGCGATTATTGGCCCGGCTCGAGCATGCAAAGGTCGAGGGCGAAGCCCGAGCTTTACCGATCCGATACAAAAACCGATGTAGTTTTAAACAGGTTGCCGATACCGGCGCCGATACAGATATCCAAAATTTGACACCCAATTTTTTAAATATACAGTACAGTTTTTTTAAAAAAACCCAACAGTTATTAAAATTAAAATTAAAATAAAAAAAACAATCACTCAGTGATTTCCTGAGCAAAACGCTGCAAACCGCACGTGGAAATCTGGAACGGTTCCAGAGATATCGATATATTTCGGCAAAAATAGGAAATATCGATCCAACACCGATTTCACAAATAACGGCGGTCGATCCGATCCAATGTCGGCATCGGTGCTGCCGTAATTACACTACTAGCGTTGCGTCAAGTTTGCTGCGCCACTCCATCTGCTGAAATTATTCACGTCCACTTCAGTATGAAAATTCGTCGCTCGGTATCGTCACTTCCAAAATGGCGCTGGCCATCTAGGTGGCAAATCGTTACTCCTCTCGCCTTTTCTTAGCTATTCTGTGTGCATTTTATTGTGAACAAGCTCACAAAATACAGCCGAAAATTAAATATCTTTGCTTTGGCATAACTTGCGGGCACATGTCAGTCAAGGTAAATCTTTATTTACCATTTCATCTCGTCCGGCAAACTAATTTTGGACGTGTTACATTGTTAACCATGTCGACCTTGATATTTTAAAAACAGCGAAATTTCTTCATCGCATCACGGGCGTTTCAACGTTGCTGCTTTCCAGATAGGGTTGAATCACCGTTAGCGGGAGCGATATTTTTCACACGTATTTACCAGATACAAACGAAATAAGCCTAATTTCAACCCTGAAAGTTATTCAAGAAAGCAACACACCAGGGTACATTAGTAGGTAGTGACGCTTTTCTGAAAACATGTCATAAAATAAAACCTGCGTTCACCAACGACACCAGATGGCAGCACTGGTCAGGTGCTCGTAGGAGGCGAAACTTGAAATAAAAAATGGCGGTATCGTTACCAGCGACAACACCTGCGAAAATTGACGAAACACGCGTACGTGGGCGACATCCGAGGTTGAAGAACTTATCCTGTGTTCGATTGAAACCGTACATAGTTCGTTACAATAAACATGAACCACGGAAGAAGCTTCAGTCTGAACGGCTGCTCAGGACGCTTCTCGGAACACAAAACCATGCGTTATACTTAGCTACACTTGTAACGACAACCCGTTTTAAAACTGGATGTCGGATTAAACAAAAAGTAAAACTTGTTCAGTCATTTCTGATCTTTCTTAAAATTATTTTAATGTCCTAAACTGACTTATGATATATGTTGAGCGATTAATTTTGTATTCTTATCATGATCAGTTTGTTTTAGACGCTGAGTAGTTTTGTTCTCCATGATGCTTAGCGCTTCCTGTTACTTGACGACAGCGCCCTCTGGCGGTAAATCGTTGAAAGCAGGTAATAGTTTCATGCGAATGTTTAGCGTTGTCAGAGAAAGAGTAGCATTACCTGTATATTCAACTCTGGTATTTGAGATCACTCGTTCTAAAACTGGCTGCGCGGGGTCGCCACAGGAACGAGAGATGTATCATGGGTAATATTAACATGCACACTCCAGCGTAAGGCCTTACCTGCACTCCTTTATGCCACTTCTGACATGACTAAATCGATTTTGGAGTCCCAATTTGCTGCACACCCGTTTTGCCGAATCCCGTTTCGCCGAATCCTGTTTCGCCGAATCAAAATATTCTTTAAATCTTTGCCGTTGGAGTAGATAAAGATGCCTTCGTAATTGGAAGGAATTTGTGATTATACCACGCGCCATGGCTGTTTGCTGTGACGTGCATATCACGTGACTGGGCTAGCCCAATCAAACGGCCAAACAGCCGTTGTTCTCGTTCGTCATTGGCTAACTCATGGTGACGTCACGGCAAACAGCGACGCACGTCAATTTGAAAAAAAATTATTCGGCAAAACGGTAGTTCCCATTTAGCCTAAAATTGTGACACTAATTAAATTTCAGCGAAACGGGAATCGGCGAAGCGGGATTCAACGAAACGGTCATACACAGTTCATCTATCAAATCCATTCGAACTGAGATTTCTTGCAGTTGTTGCGTTAAATTTAATGTTACGCTTACCTCGTAAGAAGTTTTCATGGATACCGACCAGAATAGTAAACGACCACACGTTAAAACAAATTTAAGTCTAACACAACATACCGTTCAACCTCCTACTAAATGTGCATTGAACGGCAGTACAGACGGAAATGGTCTCAATTATTGTAGTCATCAGGAAATCATGGCGCTCCTTCCTGCTACGCCAACTTGTAATTTACCGGCGAGAGCTGGGATGCTGACAAGGTGCACCGAGTTATCGTGCTAAGTAGCGTAGAGGGTTTTAAAGTAACGTTCAAGTGCAGTGTTAAACGCAACATTTTTTTACCAGTGGTTTCCAGTAAGTTTTCGATTCCTTCTGGGCAGTTCCACAAGTTATAACCCTTAAACATGTCAAAATATCAGATTAAAGAACAGTAATATCGGGGGTTGGGCATCACTTTAAAAAAAAATTCGTTTTGAAAATATATTTTTTTTTGATAATATACAGCTTCTATAGCCTGAAAGACTTGTAAAATTAAAAAAAAATTACTCCATGGATGTTAGAGACCGGTGATTATTTACGGCCGGGGGAAGAAGGGAAGGGGGGGGGGGGGGGGATAAATGAAAAAGTGACCACCAAAAATCGATGAACCCCCCTCCTTCGAGACCCTGAAAATATCTTGATCCCCCCACCCCATTCAAGGTCAAAAAATAATGTAACCCATCCCCCTAAAAACATGCACTTTTCGTATACTTATTGAGACTGTCAGCATATGATGTCCTGTAGTCAATATTAGTGCAATAATTATTTACTACAATCCGTAGCTTAGTTACTTAAACAGTGGAATTACAATTTAAGACGAACGTTATTTTGACAAGAAGCTAGCAATGACAGAAAAAAATGTATTGCCATACTGCACGATTCGCTACAACATGCCCCGTTTCTTCTTTTTTCTGTTCCTATTACGATGTAGCTTATTCAAAAATTGTCGTATACGTAGATTAGAATTTGATGTGCGGGTGGATAATGATTCAGAACGTGACTGAATGAACAAAACATTAACACTCTGGGTTCGTTCTACCTAAAAAAAAAAACGCTTCGTGATGAGAACGCCCTGTAGTGTCCCGTGCTCTGTCGACTAGTACTGCCGCCAGCCAACCCCAGACCGGGGGAGGGGGGGGGGGGCACAATAATTTTCCAACAGGTGGGCAAAGAATATTTTTGGCAGTTCATAGGGATATCATTCGTTAACTTCAATTGTTTACTGCAAATTTCGTCTATTTAACAAACAAATAACAACAAACATCTATTTAATCTTGAAACGTTCCATTAAAAAAATTAGCGAATGTGTGTCGTTTTCTAACAAATGATATGATGGGCGCGTGTTGCATAGGTAAATTAAGCACCGTTTCAAATTTTCAAATCGAAATGTCTTGATCCTGTCTGATTTAATGTCATTGCTTAACGAATCGAAGAATTGTTTGTGTGTTGACGTCACTAAAATGACTTGAGAGTCGGAGAAACGGGATCATATCTTTTCGAAAACTCGGCAACCAGGAGTCGGCGAAACGGTTTCGGCGAAACGGGAGTCAGCGAAACGAGAGTGTACCCCTCACTACCCGGGTGGGGGGGTTGGCAGTGACTTGCAAAGAGCTTTTCAAAGAGCATTCCGCTTACTTACAAGATTAGCTTCTTCAGGCAACTAAACTCAGTTCTGCCACTACTTGGCCACGACGTTTCGTACGGCATCTTCCATTAAATGAATTATTTTCACGAATTTTCAGGTATGGACTTTTTCTCGACTAAATCCGAACTTTTCCAGCCGCTTTAAGAATTCTGATTTCAACCCGTGGGAAATGACGGGACTTTTCTAGCGCATGCTTTGTATCGCCTCGCATATTTGTGTTCGCGAGTTGCTGAAGCAGATGGTCTTAAAACTGGAGTGCTTTAGTAGGGATTCACGCAGGTGAAGACGTACGAGAACTGAAGATGTGTAGATATTTACAGTTATGGGGCCGTCCATATATTACATCACGCTTTTTGGCCTACTTTGAAACGACCCCATCCCTTTGTCACAAATGACAAAATAAAAAATAAAAAACAAAAAAACAATACGTCACACTTCTGCAATCAATCCTCACCAACCCCACACCCCCAATATAATATTTCAAAATATTTTACATTTGCTTATACCTAAATTTATTGTGTTTTTTTGTTGTTGTATTTATTGTATTATGCGTGTTACGGAAAATTGGTCAAAAGGTCGGGGTTCGAAAACCAGCAGTGTGTGCCTCCTGAAAAACTAGGTGTACCAATGCGTCTCATCTCCCCGCGCATTTTAAGCCTATCCAAAGGTCCGTGCGCACCCAGTGAGCAGTGCTATTCACGAATAACCTCACTCGGTCAAGCCGATTGAGTCCACTGGTTTTAGTCTTGGGAGTTTTCTGTGTATAAACGGTATTGTAACTATTTTTTTCTAAATAATACGTAAAAAAATTAAGGTGATTTGAACGCCAAACTGTGATGCAAGATTGTGACGTCACAATTTTGACTCCCCCATCCCTGTGTCACAAATGTCATATAATAAATCAACCACTCACCTACCCCCAAGAGTGTGATGTAATTTATGGACGGCCCCTATTTGTTTACGGTGCCTTAAGATCAAAATCTGTTTAAAAATGGGCACAAACCTATGGGCTGTCGTGCCCTTCCTTCTGTATCCTTCCTTTCCTTTTAACGTTAGTAAACTTTTATATTGTACGGATCAGCTTTCTTTCTTTAATAATAGCCCTCCTTAACTGGAAATCTCTGGAAAACTGAAAGACTGAAATAACTAAAAAAAAAAAAAAAAACTTAAAGGCACATAAATCCTTCCGATATCTCGTACGACCCGTTGAGACAACGCTTGCAACATTTACATAGGTTAGAGTTAATGTCGCAAAATCATCTCGCACGAAAGAAAAAAAAAAACAAGAAAGTGAATGTGTTGCAACATTTACGCACGTTTGAATTAATGTCGGAAAACTCAGTCAAATAGGAAAGCCGACAGGGATGCATGTACCTTTAATAACTACAAAACGGCAGTGTTTATAGATGTCTTCTTGCTGGTGGCGTTGCGCGGAGGCCTTACGAAAAATAATTTACTAGCGCCGGTGCACCTTGTAGTTGCCCGACGTTCTCTCGAACGCATTAATTCCAGTATTACAACAGCGTCATGACAAGCCACCTGTCACAGCTACGACTCCAGCAACCTTGCATTCATCCAATACAATAAATGTTCAAACAATAAAACCCAAACGCAGTAAACCTTAACAACATATTAGTAGCTTTCGTATATCTTAGTGCACATTCATAAGTAAACACAATAAAATAACCAGCCAGTTTTACAAAGACAACCGACCAAACCTACCGAACCAGATTTAAAATAATTAAAATAATAACAGCATCGAGCCATTTTACAACGCCAAAATATAATAGAATAGACGCAAATAAAACAGAAAACAGAAAATAAAACAGATGGTCTTTGTGGCGGTTATTTATTTTTTGTTTTATTTTATTTATATATATATATATTTTTACTAGAAATATGATTAATACCTTGAGGTAAGATAAGATAGAGTAACAGCCAGTATCGTGCACAAAAATAATTACACTACGTTTCGGGAGGACAACCTCCCGTCTTCAGGTAAAAATAAACACTAAAACATTAAAAAAATTCATGGTAGTATCCGCCGAGTTACCAAGTCTATAAAAACAAACCATTCAGTTTAAAGTTTTAGGCCTTGACCATGCCTGAATGGTTTGTGTTTATAGACTTGGTGACTCGGCAGATACTGCCATGAATTTTTAAAATATTTTATTGTTTATTTCTACCTGAAGACGGGAGGTTGTCCTCCCGAAACGTAGTGTAGTTATTTTTGTGCACGATACTGACTGATACTCTATCTTATCTGCAAAAAGTGCTGAAACTTCTCAATCAAACTTCTCATTTAATACCTTGAGGTACATATAGTTGTAGGCTTTCGTGTTTATTCCATTTGCATTGCGTACTTGTTTTTACTATCTAATTACATTTAATACATTTAAAACACATCGAGCTTTTTTGGACAAAAACAATATTATTACAAACAAACAATGGCACACTAAAACGAATTAACTGCTTCTTCCCTTAATTAACAGTAGCAAGTAGCCTACATCAACAAAGTGATTATCGAAACCATTGAACATCAAAACCTGTTAAATAAATGTCAACATTAAGTACTAAAAGGTAAATGTTTTAACTTTCTCAAGAGTTATCAGAAGACAAGAAAGGTATGTACCAAATTTGGCAAAGTTACCGATGCTTCCAAGTGATAATAGTCATAAATCCCTTTTTAGGTAAATCACAAGTAACCCATCAGCGAAAATCATAGACTAGAAATGACATAGTACAGTATGCCTCCTTTATGCACTTACGCTTCATTCAAGTGATGTGACCTGGATTCGCACCAGCAAACCAGTCTATCACGTGATCATTAGTGACGACCTGTCCCTACGAGATAACCCAGGGGCAGTCCATCACTACGAAACAACCCCTAAGAGCTTCACTGCACGCACGACAGGTGCAATAGTGGTCAATTGCGACCGTATTACACAATCGCGTGGCAGCTGCTCACAATGTCATTGTTTCCCATCCGCTATAAAAGCAGGGGAAAACGCGTAACCTTGACGAGATGCCCCGCACACATGCCAGTGTGTGGACGTGCGCTGGAAGAAAGAACAACAAGTAAGGCTGCGTTTACAATATAAAAGCTTGTGCGTGAGTGTGGCGCTCGACGCTCGATGCGTACGCCAGTTCATGAACAAAGCAGTGCGCGTGGACAATCGGCTTGGCCCGCTCGTGGTATCGTCACGCTAAAGCAAACGCTCTTTCATTTACAAATCAAACGCGTGAGCAGGCGCGTGAGCTTGATAATGCTGTCCGATACTTCGTTCCAACTATGCTGTTTCACAACTTCCCCCTTCTATAGCACCAAGATTCGATGCCATACGGGTCAAGGTCATTGTGATTAAGATATCTGGCCGTTTATTTTGAGCGTTTTAACATTTTAGCACACCACGTTTTCCTTTCTTGTGGGCCGACTCGGCGCCGATGAAATCCGTTGATGCCGCCATTTTTTTTATCCTAGCATGCAACAACTAAGCGTGCGAGCGTCGCTTGGCGCTCACCGATCTAGGTCCAGTAGATTTTCGCGTGACGCTTGAAAATAGCAAAACGTGCGCGTTGGCCCACCTGCTCTACAATTGTAAATGGTCGCGCTTAAGCGTTGAGCATGGGAAAAACTCTAGTTTCACGCGCCGAGCGTCACGCGTACGAGTCGAAATCAATATTATAAATGCACCCTAAGAATCATACCAGCCAGCCAATACAACTTACGTAATATCGACTAAGAAGCCGTGAATCTGAGGGTTCGAAACGGCGTCAAGTGTCGACCAAGTCTGGTTCGCTTTATCTAGAACATAAGGAACGGCGAGGAAGAGGATAACCTAGGACCTAAAGCACAAATTCGCGTCTGTCTCAGTTACTCTTGACCGTAACCAAGTCCCCGTCGCACAGTCCCGTTACCGTTTTTATTTTCCTATTTTTTCGCGCGTGCGAGACGGATTTGCTACATTCACTGAAAATGTAAGTAAACGTTGCAACCGTTATTTCTGCGCAGGAAGCACAAAAACAGGGAGAGGGTTTGTCCTTTTAAGTTTGCTATTTAAGTTTTTAACTTGGTCTGATTCTTTAATTTTAGTATTTTCATTAGTTTCATGCGTTTTTCTAATATTGTTTTTCATGTTGTTTATTTTGTCACCACGTGACAGATACGTTCTTTGACGGTATCACTGACGCAGTAGACGGATAAAACCCGAAAAACTTGAGATGAGTATACACGGAACAAACATGGCTTTACCAGATTTACGTCCCCCCCCCCCCTCCGAGTTATACAGGCGCCCACAGCATTAGAAAATCCAATTTTCTGTTAAATTAACCTGGTAGAAGAAACTGTATTCTGAAGGAAAAATTGCATGACACTTTGACTCCGTTGTTATAATGAGTAACGTCGTTTACTCATTTATGACAACGACTTGATTCTGAGCTTAACCGACCTTCGCTTGCGTTGAGCAAACTACGCTAGCGAAGGTCGGTCAAGGTCAAGTCGCGCTGGACAAGGAAAAGTTTAATCGCGAGAAGCGTATGATGGCTCGAAATGTGTGATGAGTGTTTAGCGTTAAAAAGTGGGAGCAACAGGAATTTAACGAAAAAACGGAACGTTTGGCAAGCGCCAGTAATCACGCAGAAATTTGGTGAGCCACGCGACCAAAGTGAAGTTCGCTATAACGATGCACTCCAATCTTTCACCAGTGAAGGCTCGCCCAATGTGAGAAATGCGTTCGTTCCTCATCGAATTGAAAACTGACACGTGTACACAAGAATTCAAGTACGATAAAGGCAAATAAACTTGACAATCACGTTCATAATACAACGCTTGCATCGAACCCCACTTACAATGACGAAGTAAGTGCGCTCAACCATTAATGAATCAGGGAGGAAGGGGTAAAACAAGGATAGAACGAAATATTCTGGAAAGCCAGTTTAGATGAAGGAGCAATTTAATATAAAGAGGGAATTCCATTTCGGCATCTCGTTCGTAACTACCAGAGGAGGGTAAAACGAGAAGAAAATTAGTAAAATGTAAAACGGTGGGAAAGAAAGAACGGACTTCCAACTTTAGACAAGTTTAGCTCTGACAATTTATTTGTTTATAATTCTGTTTTTATTATTTTACACCATTATTGGAACCTTTTTGATTGTCCCTTGGTCGATATTATGCCGTGGCTTCACTTTAATTTATTGGATTGTTCCGGTAGGAAAAAAAAACGAAGCACGTGTGGCTGCTTAGTAACAAATTTCACATAGGTACTAGTTGGAATGCAGTAGTGGCGCTAGCCAATCCCAGATGAGGGGTAGGGGTGGGGCAATGAGTCCCCGACAGGAGGAGAGGGGGGGGAAGCAAATAAAATTTATTTTAAAAATCTTTTCTAGAATGACAAGGGTCCGGTGAAGCCAGCTAGCGGGAATGGAAGAGCGTCTGGGAAAAGCTGGTGTATGATTTTCGATAATGGCTTATGTCTCATTTTGTGTACTTTTTGGCTCTTAAGGTGCACAAATTGGGTACTGACAGTGTGACTGATAGTACACAATTCAAGAGGAGGCTGAGCTGCACCTGTCAGCAGTCGCAGTAAAAAAAAAAAAAAAAAAAAAACTGGCACACCCCGAACACCCCGTGCACAGGCAGCGAGTCGTGAGAAGGCTGGCAACAGCTCGTCATCTCCTCCCCAATAGTTTTTCCCTGGCCAAGGGTTTTCGGGGGTTACTAGTTTTTTTTTTTTTTACTGCGACGGTTGGCACGTATTTAGTATTAGAGTGATTGATTACTCCCATGTAATAATATCTTAAGAATAAAGAGGTATTAGGTCCGCCATTTCAAGCAAAACAAATGTCCAACTTTATTGACTAGACACAAAATAACAAAGGAATCACATGAAAAAAATGTACAATAGTTTAAGAAATGATAAAATGATTTATACATGTGACAATTTCGAAATTCGTAGAAACTGTACAGAATGATGGTAAGAATTACGATGGTCAGATCAATAATGATGATTTTATTTGCGATAACCACCACCGCCGTAACCGCCTCCTCCCATTCCTCCGTAGCCACCTCCTCCATAACCACCACCGCCATGTCCTCCACCACCGTATCCA
>JAHWFP010098973.1:0-29545 GCA_023313725.1 Lithobius niger | reverse complement strand
GCCTCCACCGCCATATTTTCCTCCTCCTCCTCCATATCCGCCGCCTCCGCCATATTTTCCACCTCCACCACCATAACCACCTCCTCCATATCCGCCTCCTCCGCCATATTTTCCTCCACCTCCACCTCCGTATCCACCTCCGCCGTATCCTCCCATACCGTATCCCATGCTGCTCACTTGTGAAGTGCGGTAAAAGACTAGCACAACAGTGCACTGCAAAGCAAAAAAAAAAAAAAATACTAATATTATTAAAAGAGATAACAACTCATCGGCATTTAGAAATATGAATAAACAGACGTACAATTTCTTTTGGTGAAATAAAACGCAACGCCACTACCAAGGTTTAAACATTGTTACAAACTCTAACAAAATCTAAATTGTAGTCATCGTGGCTGACGATGAGAGAGCTCAGCCTGGTTGCTGGAGGAACCTCTGGAAAGGGGATCTTGGCAAAGTCTCCGCCAGGACTGCCAGCCAGGGTAGCGTGAGAGACTACCATGCTCCTTCAGAGACTATGGGAACTATTCTGGCAAATTCAGGACAAACTTTCGGCCCCTACGATGATCGGAGGTTTTCCGGATCGAATCCCCGTTTTGGCACCTCCCTTTACCAGATATTTCTTCTTCTCTAAAAATTCTGGTAATGTTCACAATTGAGCCGGTTCAGCCATACGAGCATTCAATTGCTTCGGCTGACTTAAGGCTCAAACGAAATTAATTAAAAAAAAAAAACCTTGTATGATCTTACGACATTCAACTTTCGATTGGTCGGTCACGACTTTGTATTTTTAGACTATATCACTCATACTATGCAAATAAGATTGAATTACCATAAAATGTTGAATTCTTATTTTAGTTCACTCTCTGGAGGTAATTTTCATTTAAATAAATACTTATCGAAAATGTTGCCTCGTTGCAACTATGACCGTTTTAGTTAATTTCACTACGTAAATGACAGCGTACTTATGTGTCAACTGGAGATGTAACAGACATCTCCCGTGTCATCTGCTGAAGGAGCAAATGACTAACGACATTACTGGCTGAGCAAACGAAGTGAGCGAGGTCGAATACTCGAATGAATTTGGATTTTCTGTGTCAGTTTGGGACAAGTTAATGGTCGCATTTTGTTCTGATTTGGTTGAAATTTCGTGAAAAGGGGGTTTGGTGCACGAAATGCGTGGGATGTAAGAAGAAAATCCTATCTCGTACATTTTCGGATGTATTAAAATTTTCCGTTGCCGATTTTCAGTAACGCCAGTAAGAGAGCCTCATCTATAAGGTTAGTGGCACCGAGCACTGTATGAACACTACAGAGCTACACCATAATGGAAGTTCTTTCAATGTGAAGAACCCAGAAACTATTACGAATGGTAAAAAAAAAAAAAAACACTGTTACTGTCAATTTCACACGTTTTGAAGCAACGTGGTGTCTTCTTTTATTACTCCTGCAGCAAATCTCGCGCATGGTTGCACAGCAATTCAGAGCGCTCGTAAAGATCGTGTTGGATTCGTTCGCTCGCTTCGATGTTCGTTTGCTTCATAGTCAGAAATTGCTATGTTTTAAGATTGTTATGAGAAGTATAGAAAACAAGCTAACGTACTTCAGCATCAACGACGGAAAGCCGAATGCTAAGCTATACTGAAGGCCGTGTCAGTATGGCTCAGCTGTAAGACCTCGGCCTTTGGTTTCAAAGGTAGCGTGTTTGATTCCCCGCTCAGGCAGTCTGACGCATAACTACAAAAGGCAACGTAAATAGGTTTGCTTCTGCATTTGTTTATTTCAGCATCTCTTGCTCGACCGAGTATTTGTGACCTTCGGTACTCAATTACGTGCCTAGTGGCAACTTTCAAAAAATATAAACCCAGTTTTCAGTACATATAAAATACACAATTAGCGACGTTTCGAAGCAATGCCCGTTTCGTTATCAAGCTATAAAAAAAAAACAATTTATTTTGAAGGCGCCATCAGGAGTAGGGTGGGGGGGGGGGGGGTCAGGAAAAAAACTGAGAGCGAATAAGTGCACAGAAAGTTACAGAATGTTAATGTAATAAATTTATTTAGCTCAGCTTGTAATATTTCATAGTGGTTACTTGTCATTCATATAAATACAGATGCAAACCCATTTACGTTGCTTTTCGGACTTAAATATTAGACTGCCTGCTGAGCAGGAACTGACATTTAAGCCCAAAAGGCAACGTAAATAGGTTTGCATCTGTACTTATTAATGAGATTTCGCACCCATTTGGCTTTCCGTCCTGTTCATGTCATTCGTATATTTATTTAGATGCAAATAAATACAAAAAAAAAAATATTCTGAAAACTTCGTAAAATGCGCAGGCAATGAATTTAATCGTTTCTTTTTTGGTTAAGCAAATTCAAAAAGGTAAAGTCTCGGCGGATTCCCCTTTATTTGTTTATTTTTAGGTAGCACGCATTTAAATTTTAAAGAAGTTTTTTTCTTTTTTCAAATGCAATGCTTTCAACGACTTTTTAACATGAAGTCCAGTTTCCCTTTAATAATAGGGGAAGCAGTAGCCTATAATAGCTTTCTTATGCAACGATGTAGCGGTCATCGCAGAAAAAAAAAGTGGTTTTTGAATTAAACTTGTAGTTTAGGGCGTTCGATTGCTTCGTCTCTTTCTGTAGCCATAAGATAAAAATTTACCTTGAAAGGTAATGACCTGTAAAAAAAAATAAATTAAACCACCCCTTAGAATATTCTTTTAGAAACCAGGGACTACATAAACCATAATTTGTCTTTTGACGTCGGACGATTACGTGAAGACCTCCGCCGCCTACATGTAAATGTAGCCTATTAAAATTGTATTATAGCAATAATGAAAAAGAATATGAAAAGCTATACGTTCTCTGGTTGTATTACGGTTAGATGATACAGGAAGGAAAGTTGAACATGCACATCTTCCCTCTATAGCGACGTAGTATTATTGGATATAACTCTATGCTGGAGCCTTAATGGGTTAGCTGCAAGGGGCACTTCAGAGAGAAACAAAAGGGCGTCATACTGAAGCCGATGCTGTGAAGAGTGATTTCTTAGACCGAAAACGCGCGATTTTTGTTATTGGAGAAAACAACGTTATTTTAAGCCTACAAAATCCGCTCTTCCGTTGTTTTTCCCTCCATTTTTATGTAGTGCACCTTGTAGTTATACCCTCCAAAACCCATACTGCTGCAAGGCCAAGCGTTGCGCTGAACTGAAAGCACGAAGAACGAAAAACCCCAATCGTAGCATTGATTAGTGTTAGCGGGATGCACAAAAACGTGATATCGTCTCATTATTAGATTTGCCGGTGTTGCAGCGCTAAACGAACATTATTTTACGAATGGTGACTATTCTTGAAGTCTTCGGATGATTTACTGCTACGGCAAAGGATCGTTTAACACATTTTTAATGAGAATTGAAAACGCCGTAGCGTATTATACAGTACAATACACACGGTACCTTGGTTGTTCTTCTGCTTGAAATTCACGAAATTAAACCTCCGGATGGTTTGTTTTGTCGTCGAGTGAACAAAGAGGTACGTAGCATGAAGCCATTGTTGTTAAAGTTTAATTATTTGGTGTCAATGCACTGGTTGAAGTTTAAAATCCGCGTATCGCGTGTCACACGTACCTTTCATAGTTCAGTCCGCATGTTACAGCATTTTTGGGGTGTAAGTAGCGCGACTGGTGGCAGCAGAATCGGTGGCTAACTGGACGACGCGGCGAATTTCTAACGTTAAGCGTTTACGTATAGGTAGCCCTGACTGGTGCCAATATGGCGGCAAATGTCACTGCTGTATACAGGACAACGCAGTCAGGGGCGTATCACAGATAAAAAATATTAGGTCGGGTGGGGGTGTGAAAGCGAAAATTTACGACTATAGGTCCGATTTTTCATAATATTTTGTAGTCATCTTTTTGGTTTTATATTTGCTTATTTCTCGTTCTTAGTCCCTGTTTTTGGTCAGTTCATTCCACTTCCGGTTATTTCTGCGTGAGGCTTATTTTTTAGACCAAAACTCTTGGTCGAGGGGAGGGGGAAGGTGTCATACCGGCCCAACCGGCCGCACCATCCCACATTTTTAGAACGTATATTCGCATCGTATCTTTTGCTGTTTATTGGAATTAAGGTCGACGCAGAGTCAATAACATACTGTGGCGTAATTACAATGACCATAGTCCTACAGCTGGTGGTAAAAGTAGGGTTGGGGTGGGGGCCCCCCCCCCCCATATAGATGGAAAATAATTATGTTTTTTTTTTTTAGTGACAACAACAGTTGCGCTACTGGTTTGATGCATAATCGTCCCACTTTAAAATCGATCTGCTCTCTAGACAGACTGTTTTCACCCCTATTTGGGCTCGTCAGTTGAGAATACTCTGTGGATGAGATCATAGGTACCTTGCTGGAGGTAAATTGACAAGTTCGAAACCGGACTGGCTTCAGCGAGCGAAAAGGCAAAAACTTTTACTTTCGTTTGGACTTTGAAAGCATAACTTTCCCTGGGTAGTCCGTTTCGAACACGTCTTTTGCTACTGTGGCAAACACATGACAGTTTACACGGTAAAAGTAGTGTAAGTCTACGGTAAACTTAAGCGCTAGCAATCTATGGCTATATTTGTAGTAGTTGTAGTTAATAGTTGAAAGTTACCAGTTGATTCTGTGAAATTGTTGTAATTTTAAACTTATAAAAATGGAATTCCTAAACAAATGTCGAAGCCAGTTTGAGTTTGACCCTCCAGATCTTCCGCTAGTTCGAAATTTAGCCTCGTTTAAGCTATTTGTTCGCAGAGATAAGATTACGTTAATTTTCAGTTTGTATTTTCTATTCTATAACTCTGAACTGTATTAAACTTTTTTATTTTTTATAATAAAGCATCATGTGACAGGTAGCTAAATGTAAGGCAATTTCACTTTAAACTTTTCACTTCTGCTTTCTGCTAAAATTTGCGACTTCTAATATAACAGAATTCATCAATGCAATCCAAACGAACCTATTTTGGTTGCCCTCTGGACTTAAATGTCAACATGCCAAACCTTGGAGGTAACAGAAAGTAGCTCGAGAGATTTGTATTTTTTATTTATTTTTTTATTTTTCGCTTGTTTTTTAACTGAAAACCATTAGAAGATTTTAACAAATTTGGAGAAGTACATAATCAAACAGCTGTACGCTATACTGACGTAACCACTGATGTAAACCATTACTTGTTTAAATAAATGTTCCCATGCTTCTTAAATCAAATGGCATAGCTGCTGTGCCGACGTCACAACTAGCTACCCCTCAATGACGTCTTAAGTTGGCTAACCATTATTGATGGTTTTTACGTGGGGGTCCTATTAGTAGGCTTATCGGTTACAATTAAAGTGGCACTATCACCGACTGAAAGCAGACGAAATCTGACAACATCTAGCGCTATGTAGTACCATCTAGCACTCTCTTGCACCAAGTGAGGGAATGCATATCGGCATTTCTTTTAACGAAACAAACGAGCCACGACCGACGTCCTTAATTATTGAGTAAAAATTTGGTTTGTCTTCGTGCACCTGGGAGCAAGCTATAAAGATTAACAATATCATTGCCACTAGATGGCGCCACGGTATTTTCGTTCGCATTTCAATCGGCGATAGTGCCACTTTAATGTTTATGCGCAGTTCTTGTGGTTCTTCGTAACCAGAACAATTATGTTCACGTGAAATAATTAATGAGAGCATGATGTTATGAGTTTTAAAATGCACTACATGGTAAGTCAAGCACTCAAGCGTAAGGCCGCTAAAAATTAATTAAATGGTTCTCGGGAGTGGTACTAAAAAAAATTGATGCGAGCGGTGTTTTTTTTTTACGTTTTATTCGTGATTTTTCAGATGCGGGCGATGGCTTTTTTTTTTTTTTTTTACCAAACAAAACGAAGTCAGTAGCTAACATTTTGTTGTGGAGTACAATACGTACGTTTTAATTCATTTCATTCTTTAGGACCAAATTTTTAGTTGTGACATGCATCTGAAACGATCTTTAGATTCGATTCTAGGCGATCATGTGAATGGAGCAAAGAGCTCACGTGATCATCGGCTCCAGGTAATATTTGGTGTAAAGCGCCGCTGCGTGATTGGTACTTTTTTTTTATAGACAGTGTTATAAAAATCGTTTCGTGCGCTAAGAAAACCACCCATGCGTGCGCTCCTGAGAACCACTTAATTAATTTTTAGTGGCCTATAAGGTAAACATATTCAAAAGAGTAATAGCCTACGAAATCAATTCGTTAAAAAGGGGAACCTCTGCGCCTTAACCAATGGTTTTTTTTTGGTTAGAAGTATCCGCAAGAACGTGGTTTCATTTATATCCCAAAAGAAAATGGAGATCGTTCACCATCCGTATTTAATCCTTTATGAATAGCCAGCTCGAATCCCGGCGAAAGTGCACAAAAAACATTGAAAATGAATATAATAAAAAAAGTATGAAAACATGAAGCTGGAGTAAATAAAAATATATGAACTATAATATCGATTTTCTTACCAGCAGTGCAGGACGAAAACGCATGGTTGTTTAAGTTTTCCTAACTTCTACAGCAGCCTTAATAATCGGACCAAGTATAGTAGGGAGGATGAAACAGTAGAGCGTTGTTTGCTCTGTTGGCGTTGCTTGTGGTTTGTGTCCAGCATGCTTCCGACCGGCGTATTTATACATTCGGCCGCGTATTGGTGCAATAGCAAGCCTTGGTGGCTCGGTGTGGGTGGGTCATCGGTTCTCCCTTTCCTCCGACGAATCGTTGACCTCTTGAAAGCCGCCGCTGATGCGCTCTATCGGTAGAAGCACTTTGAAACGAGACTGAAACTAATCAGCCACTAAGCGACCAAAAAAAAAAATCACAATTCGCCAACAACTATAGCCAACAGAGCAAACATAAATACAATGCTAAATCCCACATGCTCTCGTTACGAAGTCAACCATTTTCGCCGCGGGGGTTTTAGGACGCCCCTGTACTCTAAAATTTTAATAAATTTTTCTCACTCCTGTGGCACCGTCAACTCGTCGGCGTCCACAACAAGGGCGCGGTTCCGCAGCGAGGACATGAACTAAAGAAACTAATTGAACCATTCGACTTGTTGATCACCGCTGTCGGTTTCCTCGGGGCATGTTCTTAACCAATGAAAGTTTAAGAAAGTCTATTTCGAGATGAGATTTTTGCCATTAGACTCGGCACAAAAGTGATGGCCTACATCTTGCGCCATCAGTCAGTGCGTTTTTTACTTCCTTCTGTAGATGGGATGGCGATAGTGAAGGAAAAAAAACAACAAAAACAGCGTTGTTGATGGAGAGTAAGCAATTCGGAAGAACTGAACTCTTTTACGAGACATTAAAAATGGAAAAGGAGAGCCGATAATACACGGAAAAACGAAATATAAACATCACAATATAATTTGTATCGAAAAATTTACGAACCTGCCTTTCGGGGTTTCTTGCGTATTGTTACTAACGCTGAATCGAACGACAATCATTGTATTGCGAAACTGAAATTTCAATTGGAAAATTTTTTTTCAGCCCAGTTAGATACAGAACTGCTAGATTACAGGATTCAGAACAAATACACAGTTCAAAGAAAGTGAGACGTTGCAAAAGTCTACTCATTATTAAGCAGTGAAATCGGTTTTTTTTTATTTTCCTTTAGTCAGTAGACCATCGTTAAAGGGATATACCTCCCGGCGCCATTTTTCTCGATTCTTCACATCAAGTACGGCCCCGAAGGTCTATTTCCTTACCGTTAGTCTTTCCCTTGCTAAAAATTCTTTTTTAAATGTGGCGTCTAGGAGATTTTCTGTTGAATATAATGGAACTTTATTTACTAACGACCCGTCACTAAATGATGCATTGCGCGCGTACAATAATCATGACGTTTCATCTCCGTGTGTACATCTACTAATTTTCTAATAATTACCATGAGATCTAAAATCTAATAGACTAATGCGGTAAAAATTAAAATTAATTATTCCAATAGATCGCCGAAGCAAAATTATAAGACACTAGCCTAGAAAATTATAAATTGTGATTTTAAAATACGAGAATCATTCCGGTTTGTGACGACACAATCAATGGGTTCACGCTGGCCGGACTATTAGGCGCAATGCCAATTGAGACAGTAGCTAAGTTTTCGTTGCGAGGAGTGAGGCTACCGTCTCAGTTGACCTTAGCTGTGGTAAATACGCGGATGTGATCGTCGCGTGGGTGTTGTGAGGCAGGCGGAAGGTTATAAGGCAGGCGGTATGTTGCTTTAAGTGGTGGGCTAACAGACCTACACATGACAAAAGCCATGGTTAAGTCTCTTGTGTCCCAACTAATTGACGATGTTCTACCGATTTTTAGTATTTTTACTTGATTTCAATGATTAGAGGCTGGAATCGTCGCGCTTTCTTAGAACGGTATTCAGTTCCTTGCACCTTACTTTTTTCTAAAATAAAAGTATTTTTTTCAGTATTTTTTAGTATAAAAGTATTTTTTCATAAATACTGAAAAATAGGCCTATGAATGTAGGCCTATAAAATGTAGGCCTATACTATTGGGGTGTCAAATTTTATTAGCACATAAAACAAAAACTTTTGCTCAAGCAAATAAAGGCTTGCTATGCGCATCCCTTGAATTACTTGTGCGGATCTTCACCTGCACTTGACGGGGAAGTTTTGTAATTGTTTTGTAGCAAACTACGTGTTGTCAGGTCGTACGTATAGTATTACAATTCTGTCGCAGCCATAGGAAAACTTAACGCTTTACTTATAAAAACAAGAACAAAAGAGCAACAACAACAAAAAAACAATACTTGGACAGAGCTGAAAAATAATTAGTTTCGTCATCAATTAAAGGTACACTCCTCCCGGTTGGCTTACCTGTACGGCTCAGTTTGGCAACATTAGTTTAGACTTGTGCAAATGTTGCAAAGACATTCATTTTCCTACTTTTCCCCTCGTTTACGTAGCGACTCGCCTTTGCATTCTCGCAGCTAGAACTCAATCGCGATGGCAAAGGTGACATTGCCATGGTAACAACGCTAAATGGATTAGCTAAATCCGACATCGTTTGAGTAAATACTTGCAGTCTTATAATCCGTGCCAATAATATAAAGAATTCCTCATGACGAAACAATTTTCCCAAACGCTTCTGAACTCACGTTATTTGGTGTTTTCGTTGCGAGGCGGCCGACATAAAACCGCCGCCATGTTGGAATTTCATATGATTTCTAGCTTCTAGCTGCGAGAATGCAAAAGCGAGTGGTCGCGTAAACCCGGCCTAACACATGTAAATGTCGCAAAATCTATTTCTAACAGGATGCTCGAAATTAGTGAGAAGGTAAGAAATAAAATGAGAAGGTATATGTCCTTTTAAAGGCACATAAATCCTTCCGGTGTGTTGTGCGACCCGTTGAGAATAGCGTTTGCAACATTTACACAGGTTAGAGTTAATGTCGCAAAATCATCTCGCACGAAAGAAATAAACAAGGAAAATGTCCGTGTTGGAAACATTTACATACGTTTGAGCTAATGTCGCAAAACTGAGTCATACAGGAAAGGTAACAGAGATGCATGTACCTTTAAGGAAGCTTCTCGACTTCATTTTTTTTTTGTTCGAAACAGACACTTTCATTCATTTATCTAAGGATAATGAACACACCTACATCATGGCATTGAAATTTATGGTCTCTAAACAGATTATACGATTGCAAAGTTACAAAAATGCAAAAAAAAATTGTTAAAATTTTATGTACATATGATAAATGCCCAAAAGTACAAAGGAAATGTACATAGAAAACGTGACATAGATATAAGACAAACCTCAGCGATCTTCGTATGTATTAAACAAAGTTTTTCAATGTTGTAAATTGATGGGACGTAAAAAGTGACATAAAACGACGGAGGAACCACTTAAATTTAAAACTGCCTAAATGGGTAGACTTGCATGTTATCAAAACTAAAAACTATTTTGTACGTAAGTGTATGAATAAATTACTAATAATACATATTTTGCTAAAACCGTAACTAAATATAATGAACTTAAATGTAAACTTTTAGATAGCCTCATTCTCGACTAACATCTTTATTTTTTCGTATTTCTTCTTATTGTTGTAATTTCCTTTAATTACCTAATTTACTAGCATCGTACCCGGCTTCGCCCGGGGATTTGTTTGACCCGTGGTTGTTTCCCAGTATTTGCTCGGTGCTGCCTGATGGTTCACTGCAACAGTCGATTGTTGTTTGTTCAACACTCCCCCTTTCCGCCAATCCTCTCCCTCCCCTCTCCCCACCTCCTTTTTATCCCGTCCTCTCCCTCTCCTCTTGGTTTCCTTCCCTTTCTCCTCTTTGCTATACGTAGTTGAACACGTACCCGGCTCCCGGCTCCCGTGCTTGTTTGTTTGTTCTCTTCTAGGTTCAGTTAATGCGTAATTGTATACTTAATCCCCCCCCCCCCAACTTCAAGTCTTTCGTGGTGGCTTAAGCGATGCGTACCGTGTGAAAAAGAAGTGTGCATGACGTCATGTAATACTCCCCCTTGAGATTACCACGGTGTTTAGTTAGAAGGATAATTGTTAGAGAAAATTGTTAGTCGAGACAACAACGTCCCAGTTTCACCTTCAAGCCAAAGAATTGACACACTCGCACGTTTTCATTGTTCGGAACAAAATTTTTGTTCCTCTTCCGGGGGTCGTCGTTGCGGTTGCGGTGGTTTATAATGTGAGATTGTTGAAAGTTTTCTTTCTTTGCATGTATTGATGAGTTCTCCTTACAAATTACAATAGGATGTGCAAGTAAGTCATTATCCACAAGCAAGAATGTTCACTGATTGATGGCATTTTTGTGCTTTAATTTAAAAAAAAATGTTCAGGGGGTGTGTGGGGGAGTTTAATTAATACGATGATTTATGGGATATCAATCATCGCAATCTCTTACCGTCCGAAATCGTGTTATTGCTGCAGCGGATATCTTAAAGTACAATATTATTACGTTGTCTTATATTGTTTCGCATTGGCAAGGTGAATTATGGGTCAGTTGGACAGTCTGCTGTATTGTTACAAAAGGATGAAGCAGGCTACAGAATGTCTAAAACACGTGAAATCTCTTCAACGATTCAATTAACGACATTTGGAGCATCCCACCAGACAAAAAGAAAAGTAGCTAAGTCCTAAAAGTGCTTCGCGAAGGTTGCGAGACGTTCCCGAGGAAAACGCGACGTTTAACCAGGGACATTCTGCCATCGGGTGCGTTCTCTCAATTGAACGTGTCTGAGCTATAGCAGAACTGTTTCCCGTTGTAAAGTATACACGGGCGAGATTACCCAAGATACCACAGTTGGTGGCGCATTTGCTCCCAGACCAATCCTCGAATCAGATAACACCATTTCGAAGCTAAAAAAAACGATTTGTTTTAACTGGCAGTCAAAATTAATGAACGATTATGAAATATCGGAACGTTATACACGTTATTAAAACGAAACGTTAATTTATTTTGACTTCCAACGAGCCTTTGAGTCGGTTGTGCGCGAAAAGTTATTGTATAAACTCTCACGAATGGGAGTTGGATGAAACCTACTGCAGTGGATAAAGGCATTTTTATTACTGGTCGTACACAATGAGTGAGAATCGATGACTCCTTGTCCGACTCGCCCCAGCTAATAAGTGGAGTTCCTCAGGGATGTGTACTGGGCCCTGTGTTTATAATTTATGTACACGACCTACAATCTACACCGAACCCGAATATTTGTTTGAGGCTTAAGTTTGCAGACGATTTTAAACTTGGATCAGAAATTGTTAGCCACGAAAGTTGTGTTAACGTAGCAAATGAAATAAATTCAGTTTATGAATGGTCGATGGAATGACAATTGCCTATTTCTTTTGCCAAATCCTGCTGCCTTCATATAGGCCACACAAATCCAAATACAGAGTATAAGCTGTCTGACACAGTATTATCCTCGGTGACTTTAATTAAAGATCTGGGTGTCTGGTTTTCCCAGGATATGAAATCAACAAGCCACTGCAGAAAGATTGTAGCAAACGCTTTTGGCCGTTTGGCTATCGTGAGACGATGTTTTTACTTCTACAAATGTAGTAATTCGTGTGTGAGCTTTTATGGTCTTCGTATGGCCTCTTTTAGAATATGCAAACCCCGCCTGGTTGCCGTATCTGCTGCAGGACATTGTCCTCCTGGAATCGGTCCAGCGTGGTTTCACACGTAGCCTGTTGGGATTTCGAGATCTTTTCCCCCGAGATCGTCTGCGGAGAGCGGGTCTAGAGCCACTCGAACTTCGGGGGCTGAAATCAGACTTAATACTTACCTATAAGAATATTTATGGGCTCTTTTCCGTCGACTTGCCTTTTTTTGAGTTCAGTACTTACAATTCAACTCAGGTCATCAATTCAAGCTGCGCTTCCAGACATCAAGACTTGAATGTAGACGGAATTTTTTTTGCGATGAGGGTGGTTGCACCTTGGAACTCACTTCCTGATGTTGCGGTTTGTGCACTCTCACTGGGAGCCTTTAAACTAGCCCTTAACAAAGTGGCTCTTTTACAGTTCTTGAAGCGACAATTTTAAATTTAAATTGTGTTGGAGCGGTGTAAGTTGGCTGCTTGCCCTTCCGTTTTCCATACCATCTCTCAATGAGGGTTAAAGTGTTTATTATTATTATTATAAAACGGCAAATTTTTATGAGATTACCCTGGCTGAGAGTTGACGAGTCATTACTTTGAAACCAAAACAATGGCATAATGACGCCCGACTGTAACGGTGCTCTCCAGCTAACGACATACACCGTGCGTTTCTTTTCTTTGCAGCGGCGCAGCAGTAGCAGAAGTTAGCTAAATGCCTACGTCACACAAACGTCACTAGCACTAGATGACGAAAAGAAACAGGCCACTGGCGAATTAGTACACAGAGAGCTATCAAACGGAACACCAAAAAAAAAAAAAATGGCCATTGCCATCTCCGTTCGATTGCCGTAATCGTTCACGTCGTTGAAAAATGTTATCGTGAAGGTGTTACTGGCAATCGGAACGAATCAATTGAATTTTATGGTTGTGTATTTATTATTTTACCTTCCTGCAGCTTTGTGGTTTCAGTTAAATTCACAATAACTGTAAAAACACGGCCGTATTTGCTGTACACGATCACATTTTTATCGACGGGAAACCCTTTTTTTTTTGTTGCTGCAGGATTGCATTTCATTTTATTACACTTCAATAAACGAGGAAAAAGGGGCGTCCGCTACCTGCAGCACTGCTAATTGACGCGCTATCTAGTACTATCTAGTACTTGCTTGCACCACGCGAAGGAATGCACGACGGCATTTCTTTTAACGTAACAAACAAGCCAGGACATCCTTAATAATTGAGTGAAAGGTTGGTATACGTCCTCGAGCACCTGGGAGCAAGCTATCAAGGTCAACAATATTACTGCCGCTAGATGGAGCTATGGTATTTTCGTTCGCATGTCAATTGGTGATAGTGCCACGT
The DNA here is from genome assembly GCA_023313725.1 of Lithobius niger. Taxonomy (NCBI): domain Eukaryota; kingdom Metazoa; phylum Arthropoda; class Chilopoda; order Lithobiomorpha; family Lithobiidae; genus Lithobius; species Lithobius niger. The sequence goes on along the minus strand of JAHWFP010098973.1, from coordinate 16,060 downwards.
TAATGCGCTTTAAAACAATTTAAATAATTAAACGGTCCGGTTTACGTTTGATGCTAAGTATTCGTTCGTATGTTTAGTCAAATTTTGTATCGATTCATCAGCAAAATCAACAGCCAAGGAAATGGCGCGAAATGGGAGCAGTGACTTAAGATGCGTTTGAGATATGCCGATGCATCTTGCAAATTTCGGACGTTTCTCGTGCTGCTGAGTATCGAGGGGACCGACCCTGCCAAAGCTACCTATTATCGAAGGTCCCTGGTTTAAAAACCCTTAGGGACATTCTTATCGTACTCGCGCTTCTCAATATTCAAACGTCCACGTCTGACCAGTGCCGGCGCGTGTGGCCAGCGAGTTACCCATTCCGGCAAGCAATTAAAGGTACACTCGGCCTGCCTTATAACAGCCACGCGCCGATCGCCACATGCGTATGTTACCATCGCACCGTTTCGCGTAACTCTGCATAGTAATACAAGGCCAACGAATGTCAACTATTGCGCCTAATAGACGAACCAGCATGGATGCATTAATTGTGTCGTCACAAACCGGAATGATTCTCGCATTTTAACATCACAATTTATAATTTTCTAGGCTAGTGTCTCATAATTCTGCTTCGGCGATCTATTGGCATAATTAATTTTAATTTTTACCGCATTAGTCTTTTAGATTTTTGATCTCATGGTAATTATCAGTAGTACATGCACACACACAGATGAAACGTCATGGTTATTGTAAGCGCGCAAAGTATCATATACTCAACTATTCAACAGAAAATTTTCTAGACGCCACATTTTAAAACGGATTTTTACCAGGGATTGACTAACGGTAAGGAAATAGACCTTTGGGGCCGTACTTGATGTGGAGGATCGAGAAGAATAGCGCTGGGAGGAATGACCTTTTAAGATGAGGTAAGCGCGCACGGTCAATACAGAGCAGATGCTCGTGTAATATAAAACTCTATGAAAAAAAAATTGCGTCTTTATACATCTCCCGACAACCAATTCTTTCCAATGAAATGCTGACGATGGTTTTAGCTTGTAGCAAGAAAAATGTTATTTTTTTTCAGTAAGTCAAACGTAACCAGTTCCCTGCGTTGCAAAGACCAAAGCGCCCAACAGAGCATTTTCGTGAACTAGTTCCCAACATGAAAACTAAAATAAATCGTTAAAATAACAAGCGGCTACAGCGACTACCTAGCCTTTGGGCAGATATCCACACTTGATAACGGGGTGCAAATTATCCCCGAAACGTCGTGTTTTATTGTTTTACATGTGCACTTTTATAGGCTATATTTTTATCAAAAACTATCTAGTTGCACCGGTCTTCTGCACAGTTCCTCCACTTCCAATGTTGAGGCACACACCCCTATCATGCACTGCAACAGCTATCTCTATTATACTAATCTAAAAGCAGTAGCCATCACAATCGTCGGTTTAAAGTGTGTTAGCTTTTAGGCCTATTTTACATTTTAGGCGTAATCGTCAGCTTTTAGGCCTAATTTTAACCAGCAGTTTTAATTTCGTAAGTAGCAACTAACGGAGATATGGATTGTACAGCAAGCCTATTCATTTTTACAACACGGTGCGCCTTCAGGCACACAGTTAGTGTTATAACGTAACGCGCAACGTAGCCTATATAGATCAGTGGTAGTAGGGAAGTGACGAGAGAGACGCTATTGATGAAGCTAACAGTGACTCGTAGCAACTTGACGTTGCCATGGTAACATAATTTTCGGCCTAATTTTCATTTTTAGGCCTAATTTTTGAAATGCAGTTTTAATTTCGTAAGTAGCGGATATTGGCCCAATGGAGAATTTCGTTCGACGATAAGCCTATTCATTCATGCAACAATGCGACGAAACTATTTTAAACGAAGCTAAAATCCATTTGTTTTTATTGATTGTTATCTTAGGATTTTAATTCCACGATGAAATGTTATTATTTAATTTAGTTACGTCGAAGAATTTTATTAGCTATAAGGAAGTAACGATGTTTTAAATGCCATGTTATTTAACTAACTTCTCAAACTGAATCTAACGTTGTAAACAATGGTCGTCAATATCTGGTACCGTTGTGAAGTTGAAAAAAGCGACGGACGGACGGTCAAAGTCGTTGCAATAGTCTTCTCAGCCGGTACGGCTGTACAGAAGACTAAAAACCAGCATGCCTTAAATACTGTGAATCACAATGCTGGCCTATTTTGAGTTTAATTTCCGTTTTATAATGTTTTTTTTCAGCATGTAATAAGTATACCTTGTTTTACATAAAAACACTTGATCATTAAAGATCACGATCATTTTCACAACATAATAATAATTAAAGATAATAAAGGTAGTAAATATTTTATTTTAATTTAAAAAAAGAATGTAAATTTAATAACAATTTGTAGTAATTACTACAGTACAATACTTTAATCCTTAAAAAATGTGGACCGCTGTCGAAACATACAACGAAGATCATCCGCAAAGGGTACGAGGACTCTTTTTCCCCCCTCCTCTCTAAAAAAATTCTGAACTTTCCATCCAATCCCCTTCCCTTCTTCGGTGTGTAGTGGAGAACTGACGGTAAAAACAAGGGCTGCAACGACTACCTAGTCGCAATCGGTCTTCTGTACACTTCCGAATAATGTTGAGGCGCACAACTCTATTGCGCACTGCAACAGCGATCTCAATTATACATACAACACCATTCGTCCCATCTCACTCAGCACCTCCTGCCCTCTCTTGCCACTAAAAGGAAACATCTATTCAAACAGCCAAACCAATGCAAACGAACGGCAAAACCATCAAACACCCAGACTAAGTAAATAAAATTAAAATAAATGTAAAATTTAACCAATAGATTAAAAAAAAATGTAAAAACAACGTTCATTCAATACCATTCAGTCCGTCTTACAGAATGCCTACTGCCCTCTCTTTCCGCGAAATCGAAACCGAAACAGAAACTCAGTATTTCTGTTTTGTAGCAATAGAGGGCAGCAGGTATTCTGTAAGAAAGTATGAATGGCGATGAATAAACGTGGTGTTTTATAATTTCAACTTTTTTAAAATTTATTGGTTAAAATTTTAGATTTGTTTTATTTATTTTTTATTTATTTTAATTTTAGTTACTTAGTTTGGGTGGCTACCTGTTTTAACGTTTGATTGCATTGATGATGTTAACTAAATGTATGTAGTACGTATCTTTTATACTGGTGTGATGTTGCGTGAATGAGTGTGTGCGTTTGGCAAGAGAGGGTAGGACGTGCTACGTGAACGGGCATGAATGGCATTGTTTGAATGTAACGAATTGATTGGAAGCGTAGACTGAATTTTTTTTTGGCATATTGTAGCTTTGTTACCAATTTTATTTGTTTAATTGGTGCTGAGGTGTTAAAATCATCCAAAACTCTAGCCAATGTTTCGGAAGTTTAGGAGAAAGATGCTGAAGGAAAAAGGGAAAGAAGTGTCCCTTCGTGCAAGATCGAATATGGTGATGACCTGTAAACAAACTATCCCATACAACGCTTCGGGTAAAGCAACAATTTTCTTGCATGGAGAGAATTTTGGAACAATGTTAATTTTTAATGTTGAAAAAGACTGGGGAACTTACATGGTAGCTGGACGAAAAATACGTGTGAAAGTGAAGGATTTGTTGGTCGAGTTTGAGCAGGTGCGTGCAGATGAGGCAGTGTGGCTTAACTATACAAAACTGAACAAGAATGAATTCGTTTGCACAATTTTCAAAAAGTGAGGGAAGGGCTTGGTCGAAAGTGGGATTGGTGGAAGAAAACGTGGAGATTAAAGGTAGACTGTGCGGAAGGCATTATGAAATATGTGGAGAGGGAAAGGAAAACTAAACAAGAGTACACAGATAAGCATAGCCGTGGTCGTTTGGTGTATGTATCAGTTAGATAATGGCGTTCGGCAACAATGCGGTAGTCCTTTTCTCTGTTTACCAGAGTTTACATCTGTTTACCTTAAAAAAAAACGTCGTTTATCATATTTGCACAACTACGAATCGAATCGCTAGCAAAAGAGCCATTGTTGCAAGTCTTAGTGCATTGTTTGAAAAGAGCAGATTGTTTGCAAGAGCATGTAAGTTGCGAACGCTCATACGGTTGGGCAAAAGGCCTTATGGTGGTTATTACCGTATTTGTTTGTCGTAGCTCGTAGGCCTGTGGTCAATTTTATTTCACTAACATCACTGCTAGGAACTAAGTACCAAGCTAATTCTGCCAATCCATGTGCCATTAACAAGTCTTCTCACCATTTTACAGAAAATTTCCGTTGCTCCCCATCCAACGCTGTCTCGCTAAGAATACACGGATGGGGTGGAGGTCTTTATTACGCCAGTCTGAAAACCGTAAAACTCCAACAGTCTGAAATAATGTGAAACAATAAGCCACCTTTACGCACAAGTCGCATTCACATGACGTGATTTGGACTCAGCCAACAAACTAATCCTTCACCACCACGCTTCTGCACACCCCTTTATCGAAATTTGCCCATTCTTTCACTGGCATAACAATGCCTTACAAAACCCGTTGTAAATGTCACAGCCTTCACCAGGGCTCCATTCCACCAACAGTGCTAGGCCATCGACCATGAAGAAATAATACAAATCAGCTGATATCAGTAAACATAAAGGATACAGGCAACTAAACAAACACAAATTATGGTAAATAATATAAGGGTAAGTTGGAAGTGACCAGAAACGAAGTACGTTTTTTTACGTATTTTTGTGTGCTGCGTTTTTTCCATGGTTGGTTTATTTACAATCCATTCATGTATTCACCGGTCGCTAGAAAATGGGACACGATATGCGCACATAAGTTTGTTTTAATGACGACAAACCATAAGATTTACATCAAGTCCAAAATTTGATCAAGCTTGCCATTACCAAATGGCCTTATCTTCTCTGGGTTTATGCAGCTGGCGCTGGAAATAAAGAAGCAAAAAGTTCAGAGCTGTTTTTTTTACCAAGAATGAATGAAACCGTTCATGCCTGTTCATGGATGGTCATTTTAGGGGAAAAGTAATGAGATAAAAACACGATTTGAACAATCCATCATACTTTTCACAAAACAATGTTGTTTCGGGTGTTGTGGGTGTCCTTGTCAGACCGAGTACCTGCTAAGGACACCCTTAATAAATAAATACAGATGCCAACCTATTTCAAAGAACCTATTTTGTGTCCAAAAAGAATTAAATTTCAGATAGCCTGAGTAGGAATTGAAACCTTGACCTTTGAGACCGTTCTTTGATTACACCTTAAACACTTCACAAAATTAGGATTGTTATTGAAAATTAGCATAGGGGCAAAGCCATCCATAAGCAACAGTCACTAAAAGGAAATTGTAAACGCACAACCACAATAACAAAATCAGGCCGAAACCCCATCTCCCCACCCACCTCAGATACACACAATCACAAACTAAACACAGCATTACTAGTAGGTAAATTCACATATATAAAATCATCTAAAACTCAACATCTTTTGAACTCAGCAAGCCAAGTCATGGATAAAATAGGAGGTTTTTATGGGTTTTAATTTTGAAAATTTGTTCTTCGAAATAATTCGGTTTTTTTTTTTTTCCCGGAGGTATAGCACCGCACATTATAGTAGCGATGTAGTGAGTTCAGAAGGTGTGACGTCACACATAGGATGATTAATTTGCTTCATTCTCCTCAGCCCTATCAGTGGAATTTTGGACTTTTAAACAATACCAGGAGCACATGAAGACCGAGGAGCGAAGTATTGGTTGGAGTGAAGCATCCTGACTCCACATACGCTAGCGTTTGAATAATCGGAAGCTTCATTCACCCTTAATTTGCAGCTAAAACATTAAAATAACAATTCGAATGGTTGTATAGAATCAGCTTCTTCAGATTTACGAACCAACCTACGAACGATTTTAAAATTCCTTATAACCTGAATGTTCTGTAGTCAAACAAAATCGTTGAATCGTGGGAAAAATATGACAAATGCGTGCGTAAGAATCTTAATATCCTCGAAGAACCTTACGAACCATCAAAACGCCCTGAATAAAAGGTCGTCCGACTCAGGATCGCTGTAAAGGTTAAATATATTAGTAAGGTACGGGAAGCTGGACCATATAGGTGTGTTAAGTAGCTCCATCTCTTGACTCGAAGCTGCGAGTCTATGAAACTGACAAGGTTTCGAAAGTCTGTCAACAGATGGCAGCGAGCAGCCGTGGTCGTTTATTTGACGTTTTCTGAGCTTTGTGGAAGGTACCACTGAGACAGCCTTTTTAGTCAGCACCCTAATTCTTCACGTAAGAGTCAATGAAGTGTGGCATGTGACGTTCATTTTCTCAACTCGTATTGCGTGCCATATGGAGGCAAATCGACACTCGTGTTTCGCAACACTAACACCAAGATGGTCAGAATGCCATGAAGAATGGTCGTACTCTTAACGTCATTTTATATTTCTTTATATTTTATACTGTATATGTCTACTTCGATTTTGCGAAACTTACCGCAGAGTCCTTCGTATTGGGTAGAGCAGCCGTTGGCGCACTTGGTGCAAGGTTCCCCTTCTTCATCGTATATTTTCTCATTGGGATAGTTTCCTCTGAAAAATAAGGTCAAAGTGACTAATTACACTCCTTCAGTCAGACTACTGCACGTAGCAATAATTGGAACTCTTGGAACGCACGCAACGTTTTTATTTGTGTCCTACCCCATTTCTGAATTTACAACGCTCCGTTGCAACTCAGGTTGTCAATACAACGGATATGTCCGGACTGCGCCAGATTAGGTTTTATGAACATTTTAAAGTAATTTTTTTAAGTAAATATATAAGAAAATAAATAATAATAATAATAATTACACAATTTGTTGCTGGAGCAACAGGTGTGGCAAGGATCCTGAAGAATCTCTGACTGCCAGCCGAAACACAGAAGGGCAGCTCTTAAAGAGCCAAGGGCAAAAAGATACGGTGAAAGGCATACCTAGAGATTTAAAAGAAAAAGACTCAACACAAGCATGGCCAAAACGAGGTGGTGGAAGGGGAAAAGGGGAAAAGGTCACGCCTGCCTTACCAACTTGGTTAGACCTGCCAGGGACAAGAAGGTCCCCGTTAGCATCGCCAGACGAGGGAAAAGGAATGGGAAAGGAATGCGGCCAATTGTCACCACACAAAAAGGTTAATAATTTAAAAAGAAAAAAGAGCTATATAAAAGAGTTCAAAATGTAAAGGAAAAATTTAAAATAGATAAAAACTAATCAGTAAGAACGCTTGAGAAACCTTGCCAAGGGCATGCTGTTCAAAATACGCTTAAAGCCACCACGGTAGTTGCAGTGACAGCCTCCTCGGTTAGGGAGTTCCACGGCTCAATCACTCGCAGTGCAAAGAAGTTCCTTCGACACTCCGTATGGCATTGCTGGCTAAGAAGCTTAAATGAGTGGACTTCTGGTCCTATCCGTTGCCGAACGTTCGAAGAAGGGGAAGTCAATTGGTAGGAGTCCCTTGACGATTTTAAAGACCAGGATGAGGTCCGCCTCGAGACGACGAAGCTCCAAGGGTTCCAAACCAGCCCTACGGAGCCGTTCACCTGGTTCAAGGTCTCTGGATCCCGAGAGCCCACGCGTGAATGAGCGCTGCACCGCCTCCAAGCAATCCACGTCCTTTAGGAGATGTGGTGACCATACCGGACTAGCATACTCCAGAAGTGGGCGAACGGACACCACAAATGCCCTGACAAGAGTAGCTGAATTTGCTGCTTTGAAGCAGCGTTTCACAACAGCAAGTCTTCGTTATGCCGCCGACGCGACTTTCATACAGTGTAAGGACACTTTAAGGTTGGGTGTCAACGAAACACCAAGGTCCTTTACGGGGTCCATTGGCTTCAATGGTCTGGCCGCAAGGGCGTACAGGAAGGATGGGTTCGAATCGCCTATATGTAGGAGACCATATTTATCAAGTGAGAGAGGCAATTGCCAAACAATGGACCAATGGTGGACATACTGGATGTCAACCATAAGTGGTGCACTTTTTTTTAACCGAACCCTACTACTTGATTTTTATCTGATGAGTGTGTGTGTGTGTGGGGGGGGGGGGGACAGGAGGGAGGGGGAGGGGGATTTGGGTTAGCGTCGTTCCTGATTGAATGCACAGTGGAGCTTGGAAACAGTGTGTCAAATAAAATTCAATCAACAGTAAAATGGAACAAATCACAAGACAATCTTGAAATTTGTTGTTCATTTGCGTGTTGATTGATGACGTCATTATTTATCTGTGACACGTTTAACCGGGGAACCTCTCTTCACTCCTCAACCCATCCTGTTAAACTGCTGTTTTAAATGTGAAACGCCTGTGAAGCCGTCAATTTCACGTTCCGCATTTTATGGTGGAATTGTTGCTTCAAACCGTGCTGGATGAAGTATGGAAACAGAAATTGAACATCCGTTATTCAGCTTGAATCCATCGACATGCAATTGTTGTTTACTGAAGGTCACCTAGTGGAAAATCACCGTTATTTTTCCTGGTATGTATTAAACGCATCTCCTAATTTCTTTAAGTGAATAACAAACCGTTACAATGACTTGAAAAAAATAAATAACTGAAATTACTTCGGCAAACGTTGATCAGGATCAGGATCAGCGGCAAGACACTACGGCTCAACAATCTCTTCTAATAATGAGGAAAAAGAATGTTTGTCAGGGACGACGCTAAGGAAAGGGGGGGGGGGGCGAATGTCCCAAATGTTTGTCCGCCGCCCTGGCACCCCGTCCCTAAACCATCAGACCAAAATCAAATTAACTGAGCAAAAAACATTAGAGCTCGTATCCCCATACTCACAGCCATGAAGGTACACGAATAAAAACGGATTAGAGTTCACTCGAACGCAACGAACTATAATTTGAACTCCAGTACAAGGGAACAAAGACTGTTTTTGATCTATGGTTATGTCAGAAACAAAGCCCAGTTTATGTTTGAAAAGTTTAATGTTTCGGTGTTTAGGCGTGCACACGTAATTTGTGTATTATACAGACTTTTTTTATATTTGAAATAAAGAAGAAATCACAAGGTGAAGGGTAAACAGAGCATACACGATACACTAATCTGAGAACGAAAGAAAAGACAACTGCCCCGACTGGGACTCGAACCCAGGGCTTCCCATTTACTAGCGCCCGGCTATCAGCGGGAAGTCCCGGGTTCGACTCTCAGTCGGAGCAGTTGCCTTTTCTTTCTTTGTCAGAGTAGTGTATCGTGTATTCTCACAAGGCCAGTCTTTAATGCAGACTGCGTGCTTCGTTTAAAAATAATAGGCCTCTTATAAAAAGGCTTCTTTAAGGTGGAATTTCAGTGATTTTTTTCTACACAGTGGCAATTTCGCCTTTCCTCATCTGCCACTTGTTTCAAACGTAGAAGAGGACTTCCCTTCGCAAATGCCTAAGAAGATTAATTTAACGACTAACCCCCATACCACAAATAAAAAAAAAATAAAAAAAAACTCCTGAGAATTAGCACTTGTATTATTTTGGTTTTTGTTCCGTATTACGGCTTTTTTTTTTTTTTTGCTTTTGCTTCATATACTGACTAAAAATAAGTTGGTACTGGTAGACCTCCGCATATTTTACGGTTTACTTGAAACAAATACTAAATAATAAAAATTAAAAAAACCAAAAAGCATCGTAGATGCCGTCCCCTCTATCATAAATTATTGTAATTTTGGAATAATTTTTTTTTCTTAATTAATTTTGACGAGCCTTATGTCAGCCGAAGCAATTAATGCTTGCATGGCTGAACCGGCTCAAATTTGAACATTACCAAATTTTTTTTTTAGAGGAGAAGAAGTCTGGTAACGGGAGGTGCCAACCCGGGAAACCTCCGATCATCGTCGGAGCCGTAAGATTGTCCAGAATTAGCCAGAATACATCCCATAGCCGCTGAAGGAGCATGGTAGCCTCTCACGCTATCCTGGCCGGCTGTCCTGGCGGGGACTTTGCCAAGGGCCCCTTTCCAGGGGTTCGACCAGATCCGCAAACCTCCAGCAACCAGGATGAGCTGTCTCACCGCTCAGCCACGATGAGCTATAAGTAATAATTAGTATAAACAGGATGTGCATACTTCATTAGCTCCTGGTATAAGATAATAAAAGAAAGTGCTTGATACAACGACTGTTTTGTATTTTTTTGTGACGTTTGGGAAGTGGGGAACGTGGACGAGGTACGCAGTTGAACGTTGATCACCAGAAATTTTTTTCCTCTTTTTAAAGAATTTGAGATTTTTTTTTATTTTTTAAGGTTGTGTTTGTTCCAATCAAAAACACCTACTTGACAAATATTTATGCATGCGTTTACATGTTTTCCTACATCTTTTTAACCAGAATTAAATCATTAATTTCCTTTTTTTCAGTTAATTCCTGAACGTGCTGTGTTTAAAATTTGATGCTTGTCAGATGAAAGGGTGCTTTGGAAAACGGTTCCAACCAAAGTACTAAACTTCAAATTTTAACGGAATATTTCTTTTGCAACTTTGCCAGTTCGTCAGAAACAGAGGAAAAGAATTTCTGGTAACGCTTCTTACTGCGGTTAAAGGCGCCTTTTCACCGTTTCAACTCCTAGATGCGGCACCGTAGAATCTTCGAGAAATAAAAAGAAAATAGCGGTAAGTTAAAAAAAAAAAAGAAACAACAGTTGGCAGCAGCGCCGCGAATTTTCATAACTAAAACGAGATCACATGATCCACGCCAGCCTATTGGCTGACGGAGAATCTGCAACGTGGATGCTGTGGTTAGAATATATGGGCAACGCTATCAAAATGGTGAACAGGCTCCTTTAAGACCATTGAGGTTCCGAAACAAAGTACTATTGATGCAAGAGTTTCTGTTTATAACAGACCAACGGTGGGGATATCCAGTTGAGGGTTAACGCTAACCTTTTGGCTAAACTCGGTAAAAAAGGAAAAATGGTGATATCCATCACGAAATAAGTTGAGGGCTAAGCAATATTTAGCCTGAAGGTCGAGGACTAACTTAGCACTGAGCAGTTAGCCCCGAGCTGTAAAAAGCGGTGGTAACCATCTAGTATTAGCGTTATTCCTGAGTGTTAACAACACATTAACAGGGCTGATTTAGCCTGAAGGTCGAGGTCTAAGGAGTAAAGAGCTAACTACACCCCAACTTAGTCCAACATGGATATCACCAACTTTTTTCTCCAGTCTTCTAACTCCCAGGTCGAGGTTTAGTTAGATCCAGGGTTAAGCTAGTCCGGGGCTAGTTTAGACCTCAACTGGATATCCCCACCGAAAGTGTAATTTAGCTTACGCCGGGCCGTAGTTACAGGTTAGTAGTGAATTTCCACCGTTATTACAGTTCGAAGCATAGGCACATCCAACAGCCTCTGTGTCTGCCCAGACAATCTATGGATAAAAATGTGAATTAATGTGAGCAAATAACGGAAATAACACTCAATAAATGCAATAAATGCAAAATTCCAGGGTTTCTTATAATGATTTGACTTATAAGAAAGTTTATTAAAAATCTAGTGGGTGCAGATAGAAATAGGAACAAAGGTTTTCCACCACTTCGTAGATCGACTCAAAAAGTTTCTGGTATAGTGTCATATACTTAACAGAGGGCGCTTCAGTTGTGGTAGAATTCAAAATGGCGTCCCCATAGAAAATACACTGTGAGCTGTGTGGTAGGCCGAATCATGATCCGTCAATCCTATTCATCGATCGACGACTACGGCCGAATCAAAGCCGCCCGTAACTGTTCAACGACAGTTCAAACTTGCTTGAACAATTCGTGATCGCACAACTAGAAAACAGGCAACCAACGGTTATTTTTCAACAAGATGTTCCTCCGTGCATTCAGGAACAAGCCTATCCCTACCAATCCAACGATCCGGAAGTGCTCCCTTTTAGTGTCTTTCGAACCTGTAGTTCCCATGTAGCGGAGCACCAATTTGTTTGAAATAACACTTTCCTGTTTTCTAGTTGCGGGTTCAAGAATGGTCCGATTGAGTCTTGAGCTGTTGTTGAACAGTTACGGGCAACTTTGATTCGGTCAACCACACAACGCACTGTGTTTTTTTTCTTCTATGGGGAACGCCATTTTGGATTCTACCACAACTGGAGCGTCGTCTGTTATGTTCTTAAGTACGAAACCACCAGAAAAGAAAATAAAAAACCATTTGAGCCAATCTACAAAGTGGTGAAAACCACTTGTTTCTATCTGCAACCACTGATTTTTGATTAAATTTTGTTATCAGTCAAGTCATTTTCGGACATCCTGTTATTTAATAGCAGTTGCCTTTCGATTAAACTACTTAAAGGGCCGTAATTTCAGACGCAGTTATCTGATATCGGCGTTATAGTTTGTTCCACATTATGTTTTCAGAAAACTGACTGGATGACGCCACTTTTTCTCCCACTACGAGTGCAAAAAAATCTGTAAACATCCCATTCGTAAACTCGAACAGTATCTTCGTTGAGTGTACAAGTATGATATCCACATGCTTTTGCACTTTTAATGCAAGGAAACGAGTCGTCATCCAGTCAGTTTTCTGAAAACATAATGTGGAACAAACTATAGCAGTTCGTTGAAATTCCCTTTGAACATACGGAACCGCATCATAAAGTCGTCTTCACCATATAATGCTATAACGCAGTCTTTATGTACGCAGTCGTGTCTTCTGTTTGTCCTGACATAACAGGGTGGACGTCGCGAACAAGGCAGATCATTCCTGCTTATAACGCTCTCAAGGGTGATACTTGTCACCTCTTGGTTTTCGAGGAAGTTCAGGGCGAGTTGGAGGGCCAACTTGACCAAGTGCGATTTCTGAAATCGCAGTTGGCCCGTAAACTGGCCCTTACACAGAGTTGACCCTCAAGTGGGTTTTATGAATACGGCTGTGAAACCCCCGTGGTGCGTTGACCCTCAAGTGTTAAAGGGATATACCTCCCAGCGCCATTTTTCTCGATCCTCCACATCAAGTACGGCCCCAAAGGTCTATTTACTTACCGTTAGTCTTTCCCTTGCTAAAAACCGTTTTAAAATGTGGCGTCTAGGAGATTTTCTGTTGAATATTGTTAACTATATTTAATAACGACCCGTCACTAAATGATGCAATGCGCGCGTACAATAATCATGACGTTTCATCTCTGTGTGTACATCTACTAATTTTCTAATTTTAATTTTACCATGAGATCTACAATCTAATAGACTAATGCGGTAAAAATTTAAATTAATTATTCCAATAGATCGCCTAGACACAAGTCTAGAAAATTATAAATTGTGATTTTAAAATACAAGAATCATTCCGGTTTGTGACGACACGATCAATGGGTTCACGGTGGCTGGACTATTAGGCGCAATGCCAATTGAGACAGTAGCTATGATTTTCACTGCGAGGAACGAAGTTACCGTCTTAGTTGACCTTAGCTGTGGTAAATACGCGGATGTGATCGTCGCGTGGGTGTTGTGCTGCAGGCGGAAGGTTATAAGGCAGGCGGTATATTGCTTTAATTTTAGCCCTTGGTTGATTCACCGTTGACTTCATGATGGAGGGTGGTCTGTGAATACGGCTGTAAGTCCTACCGCTAAGCCATACTGACATGGCCGAAAGGACACGTCCATAGGTACTATCAAGAATTGGTACTATTTAACACGCGCACATATACATAGACGTCAGTATGGCTTAGCGGTGTAGTTATTAAACCATTGATTTCAATGTATATGTATATGTGTGCGTGTTAAACGCTGCCTATGGACGTTTCCTTTTGGCCTTGTCAGTATGGCTTAGCGATAGGACATCGGCCTTTTGGGGAACATCCGCCTGCCTTATAACAGTGAGTAGCAGTCATGCGCCTGCGCGCTGCCGTCGCGAGATTCGGCGTAGTAATACTACCACGTCACTTCCGCCCTCGTCTTCTCGTGATCACGTGAACGACGTCTGGTCTATAGCAGACGAATTGCGGGTCACGTTTCTCCAGCCTTACACCCTCCCTGTTTGCTATTTTATAAATCTTTCTCCTCCCAGTCTTTGGTTACTGCATCCAAATTTGTCGTCCCTACAATCTTTACTCACTTAATCGTCTTGAAAATTGCCAACGTCGCCTTACCAAATGGTGTCACACTATTCGTTCGTTACCTTATCCCGATCGTCTACGTAAACTTGGGCTTTCCTCCATTCATGATCGTTTTCATCGTGGCGACATGATACTTACCTACCAACTTATTCACAAGCTTCTTGATGTGGACCCTGTTCTTTTCCCCCATTCCAAATGTCAACTTTACTCGTGGCCACCCACTCGGTATTTCTGGCACTGTATCTCGGACTAAACTTCGCTTTCACTTTTTCACGGAAAGGGACGTTCAACCCTGGAACTCCCTCCCTCAATCTGTTGTTTGCGCTCCTTCACCCAACGCTTTCAAATCTCGCTTTGACGCTCTAGTTGCTGAACTTCTTTGGGGTTTTCGGGGAGGGGGGGGGTGCTTCGTGCACCGTCAATCTCTATTTCTCTCACGTGACAGCATTGACGCAAAAACTGTGTCGTCACAACCGCAAACAATGAAACGTCATGGTTATTGCAGGCGCGCCAAGCATCATATACGTGCGGGACGCAGTAAATAAAGTTACCAATATTCAGCAGAAAATCTCCTATAGACGTCACATTTTAAAACGGATTTTTAGCTAGGGATTGCATAACAGTAAGTAAATAAAACTTTGGGGGCCGCGGTTGATGTGGAGGATCGAGGAAAATGGCGCTGGTAGGAATGTCCTTTTAATTTCAAAGGTCGTGGGCTCAATTCCCCGTTCAGGCAGTCTGACAATTAAGTCCAAAAGGAACGTAAATAGGTTTGCATCCGTTTTTTCTTTAACACTTCTAGAGCCCGTTTTCCTTTCCGTCCTGTTTAATAATTTTCATTTAAAAAAAAGCATGTTGTTATGCGAGCTATAGTTAAGGCCTTAAGCTGCGGCACGCCGTAAAAGATCATTTTCCTCTGTAGCAAAACGAAAGCAATACTGGGTGAGGAAAATACATAGAAACGCAATATAACTAACCTGGGTGTAATGTCCAGTTGCTTCAAGAACCGCATCGTCGTCACTCGGATAAGAAGACACATAGTCAGGTTGCATTTTTT
This sequence comes from Lithobius niger, assembly GCA_023313725.1. Lineage (NCBI taxonomy): Eukaryota > Metazoa > Arthropoda > Chilopoda > Lithobiomorpha > Lithobiidae > Lithobius > Lithobius niger. Next base: position 964 of record JAHWFP010098973.1, on the reverse strand, counting down.
TTACTTCGTCGTCGAACATCCTCTTAACGATGTTCTCCACGTCTTGTTGTCCAGCATCACCCTGACCTAAATTCTGGCCCACATTCGGGTATTTTTCTGAAATAAACAAGAACTCTTATCTCTCGTAGTGGCAAATAACTGGCGGGTCGGAGCGAGCGAAGCGAACGTAGCGTAGCCTATAACGGACACCAAATTACAAAATGTTGGTAGCACTTTTGTAATCTGGGTAGAGCCCAAACGACACTGACCCCCATAAGTATTGGTTAGCTAGAATTTGTTATAAATCGACCGATTATCACCAGAAGAAATTACACTTTTTCGAATTTATTTCTAACACTCATCATTGTACATTTTGAATCCTCAAGTAATCGTACAGCTGTTACGCAACAAAATCATGCGCATCGAGCTAAAAGCATGACATTTGGTACACACGTCATTCTTAGCAGTATAAATCCAACCAGCCTTGGGACCATCATGAAATGCCTCCAAGGGCCCTCTAGCGCCCCCTATGCCCTCTCCCTGAGGCCTGACCAATAAATTCTTACAAATCGATCTAAAAGCATGAAATTTTGTACGTAAGTCATTGTTAACAGCACAAATCGAACCAGCCATGAAACCCCATGAAATGCTCCCCCCCCCAGGCTTCTCCAGAGCCCCCTCCCCCGATGCCCTCTCCCTGACTGCCTGACCAACAAATTCTTGCAGATCGAGCTGAAAGCGGGAAATTTGATACACAAGTCATTCTTAGCAATCCAAATCGAACCAGCCATGGAGCTCCCATGAAATATCCCCAAGGGACTCAAGCGCCCCCCCCCCCTCCCGTGCTCTCTCCCTGAGGTTTGGCTAACAAATAGCTTGCAGATCGAGCTGAAAGCATGAAATTTAGTAGACAAGACATTGTTAGCAGTACAAACCAAATCAGCCAAGGAACGCCTATGAAATACCCCACCAACCTCCTGCGCCC
>JAHWFP010098972.1:34052-53230 GCA_023313725.1 Lithobius niger | reverse complement strand
TAATTTTGTTACCGGCACCATATTGAGGGATTTAGAATTAATGCTCGTAGGCACTCGTACACAGAGTAACAATTTAATGGATGAGGTAACCCAATAATGAATTTGCCTCGTAACCAATTTTGGTTCCCGTGCTTACCTGTTCAGGGTTACTTGGATACTGCTGTTCAGCATAAGCCTTGAACTGATGAAAAGTTTGTTGATTTAAGGCTTCCTGTATCTGGTGTCTAGAAGGTACACAAGAGCATATTTAATGTCATGTGTCTTAAACTAAGTAATTTTTATTACATTTAAGCATATTAAAAGTACTACATGGCAAATACAGGTGAAGGGGCAATAACAGCCAAATAAAACCATCACATCCCAGATTAATTTATTAGTATTAACTTCCCAACAGTTACACACTTGAATTTTATGGTTTACACAATACACAGTCACGTCCATTATTTTGTTTGGCCTATCAATTTTAGATTAGCACCTTTAGAAAGAGGTTTACGAAATGCTTAAAAATTCCTCGGATTCTTACATGCCACAATCGACATGAGCACACTTCCGGAGTATTCTCTCCCCGAATGAACAGATGTGAGTTGAGGCCAGGCTTGAACCTGCGACCTCAGACACATGAAACAGTAATGCTAACCATTCAGCAACGTTGCCCGAGTTTATGGGAACAGCAATTCAGCTAAACCTGCATATTTCTTCACGGAATAAAGAAATTGCTTTTACAGCTATAAAGCTCGTCTTAATTGCCCTCGGTGCTTGATTACAGGCAGATTATGGCCAATTCAGTCCTGAAGTGCTTTACAAAACAGAACACATAGAAGAACAGCATATTCAAAAAGCTGATGATGCCATTTGTCTACTATGCAAACTTCATTACTCTGCATCGCTGTGGCTTATTCAAGTTAAGCGAGTTCTAACAAGCTGTCGTCGTCTCTTACCCGTGTTCATACACCCAACAGGAAATTTTAACGTTAGCTATCATACTAATGGATGTGAGCTTGGAAAGTGACGTTAAAAGCTGGTGGTCCAATCTACTGACAACTACACAAATTACATTACAATTTGACATCTGTACTGTGCTGATTTATTCAAAGTGATAGCTTCTTTGAACTTTGTGTACGGTGATATATGTTTACTTTATATTTAATGCACGTAAGGTGTGCTCAAATCTTTGTTGCACGGTCAAAATAATTACAAAATGCTTTGTAGTTGTCGTAATCCTTGTTCGGTACGTGTTGGTCTGTGCTTACACACTGGAGTATGTATAATAGCTGCCATCAGGAGGTGCAAATTTGTGGTTATTCTGGGGAGGAACATATAGGAATTGACAATGGCACTACTTTTAAGTCCAAAAGCAGAACTCAACAAGTTCTTCCACTCCCCCCCCCCCCTCCCCATTCATTCTGAAGAATGTGTCACTGGCTTTGAAGTTGTGATCACTAGTACGTTTATCATAATGTCACTTTATAGTCCGCATTCTTTTAATAGCAAACACTGGATTTACGCCCCACGCTTCAGCAACCTTAATGGAAGCTTCTTGCATGTTCTCAATCCTGTCGAATGTCCCTCGTACTGTTCGAGCTATCTTCAGAAGTTGCGCAGGCTTACTCAACTCCATATTTTCGCATTGAAGTAATTTGGATACAGTATCGACTGTGATCAGAAGTTTCTAACGTGATGACGGAAACTGTACAGGAAAACTATACGAGCAGTAATAACTGAGATGTAAACCTACAATAAAGATATAAAATTATTATCTCAATAATTTTTATCTTCCACTCCTTTCTTTCTCTCACTCTTTCATCCTTTTTGAATTTTTCCTTTGTGGGGTGCTTCTTTACTGTCCCTCAGCGTGGGTCCCCTGCAGCCGCACCCATCACACCACACGCCACTGTACAGAGGTTCTTTACATATGGTACAGTTGCCACCGTATGAGCAGGAGGCAGCCAACCAAATAGATGAAAATTTTCTTTGCCGGAAAAAGTTCGTTATTCTGAGGTTCGCTATATCAAGAATATACTGTACTACACGCAAAACTACAAATTACAAAGAAAAGTATGTATAGTTTCCATTAAATGATTGTAAATGATGCCAACTTTATTTTTAAAATATTCAGTTAAGATCAATCAACAGAAACGATAGACACTTTTCATTGCTATTTGTAAAAGATGAATTTCTTTTATTGGATTGATTATGTGTATAATTAATGTTACGAGCTAACTGAAAAACAACCGTTTCCTACAGAGCTGTTAGCAGCCATGTGTGTCTGCCGAAATTTAAGAAACGTTGCCAGCAAGCTAGGTGACAAAGTACCAGAAGCAATGCCATTCTACAATAGCACAGCAAGCTCTAGGAAACAAATAGTCTTACGTACCAATTTTTCCGAGAGACAAGTAAAGCTATCAATACCTAAAGGTTACAATAATGAAAATCAGTCCTAAGACGAAAATGATTAACAATTAAGAGAAGTGATAACAAACTTGAAGGCAGCCTGCACTAAAGATACCCCATATAAGAAGCAATTTTCTAGAGATGACAATGTGGTGCAATTCTTCGGTAGCAAACGTGGCTGGAACATTTGCTTGAGAACACAATACGGATGGCTGTACTGACACTTTAACATGCAGCGCCAGCTGTGCTTCTTCAAGTAGATGGAAAGGCAAGACCTTACAGATCATATATAAAAAAATAAATAAAATAAACTAAGTCACCCAACCAAGAAAAATAAAAAAGGCAAATCGTGAGTTACGTGAAGATGCCCTGGCATGGCAGTTTGCGAGTGACTATTTTTATTGACTGAACATAAAGAGGACACCAGATCGAAACTTAATCGTCCATGCAATCTAAAAAAATCCGAATAAAGTAGGCCTGCTTCCATGTTGTTGAAGCTGAGGTGCAAGCTCTTACCAGCTTCACGTGCTTATTTCTTTCCACATTTAAAAACTCCAAAATACCAGTATTACCTGGTAGATTTTGGTTTCTATTGCCTGTTGAAAATATACATTGCCTTTTTTTTATAGCATTTTCCTTCCAAAATGCTGTTCAATCTAGAGAAATTAAATCGAAGATGTACTTCCGGTTCGCTACCAGCTTCATATAAAAGCCGAAGCAGAGCGGTATGCTCACCTTTTCGGAACTCTACTGTGCCCAAACGGCGACTAGAGGGGAGGAGGGTGGGACCAAGGTAATGTATATCTTCAACAGGCAATAGAAACCAAAAGCAACCAACCAGGTAATACTGGTATTTTGGAGTTTCTAGTTGCCTTGAAAATATCCATTACCTTTTTTATAGCAATCCCATAGACTGTCAAGGCTTATGGGGCAAGGTGGCCTGATGGTTAGCATGACCGTCTCCAGTGCCAGAGGTCCCGGGTTCGAATCCGGTCTCAGCCACCCCTGGCATTTTCGGGCAGAGAAGGGCCCTGTGATGTCTCGTGCTCATGTCGATTGTGGCATGTAAAAGAACCTAGGATTTCCGATAGGATTTACCTAGTAAAATTGACCCTCTCTCCTTCTGGCGCCATGGCTAACGCTGGGTGCGCGTCAAAAAGCTACAGACTGTCAAGGCGACGGGCACCATTGACTCAAGTGTCCTCAGGTCTAGGTGGAAGGAATGGATTAAAGACAAAATTCTGTAATCGGTGAGGAGGTCTTTGTTCCTAGCCGCTTTGAAGACAGCATTCAGGGCGGAACGGTATACTAAGATTGTGGAGCCCCTGAGTCCACTGTTGAACAGAGTTGTGAGGAACCGGAGGAGGTCATGTAAAGGGGGACAGATTGGATTAACCTTTTCCGTGACACACCAATGAAGCCATCGTTTCCAGTGACTGTCGTAAATCTCATTGGTAGAGGATCGGAAGGCTTTGATGTAGTGCGAGTGGCCTCGTCCTCAAGAATGCCAGATGCTCGGAGGAGCTGGATGATAGTAGCCACCTGTGAAGTCTTAATGCCTGGTGGTTCGGGTGGAGGACCGTTCGTCTGTGTTGGGACAAGAGGTCCGGACGGCTCAGAAGGCAACGAGGAGAGTCGATGAGAAGGCTGAGTAGTAATGGGAACCAAGCTGCTACAGGCCAATTCGGTGCTTTTATGAGGAATCGTCCGTGTGAGTTGGCGATTTTGCGTAGGACAAGAGGGAAGAGACAAGAAGGGGGAGGGGCATATGCGTAGATGTGATCCCAATTCAAGGTTATTAGTCCACTACCCAAGCACGAGGATCCCTGAAGGGGCTGACGAACAGGGGAAGTCTGGCATTGTACCTCGTGGCGAAGAGGTCGACCATCGGGTCATCCCAGACATGGAACAGGACGGAGCAATGGTTGAATGTAGCGTCCATTCGCTGGTTGGTGGCTCCCGTCGAGAGAGGTAATCGGCAATCACGTTCAGCGACCCCAGAATGTGGAGTGGTAGGAGGCAGACACGAAGTTGGATGCACAGTTGAAAAATCTTGAGAGGTTACTTAATGGAGGGACAGGGAGTGCATCCCACCTCCCTTACGCAGGTGAGCAACAGAAGTTGCGTTGTCTATGTGGACTTATACTGTTTGTCTTGCCACATGGGCCAGGAAATGTTGAAGGCCGAGGAGGACTGCTAATAGTTCTAGGTGATTGATGTGGAACGTCGTCCCAGTTGGCCATTCGCCTGAGATGGTAAGGTTGTCGATGTGGGTTCCCCAACCTGATTGGGATGCGTCCGTGAAAAGGTGGACCTGAGGGAGCGGTTCGTGAAAAGGAAGTGTAGCTGTCAGGTTGAGGACGTGCGTCCACCACCTGAAGGTGTCGATGAGGAAGGAGGGATCTGGAGGTTGGGACGGCAGAGATAAAGCTCGTTGGGAATTGCCCCAGTGAGCGGAACAGTAATGATGTTAACGGCCGTGCCATCCACCTGCCGTAAAGAACGAGGTCTGCAAAGTAGTCGATGATTCCTATGGTGGAGGCGAGATCTTGGAAAGTGTGGAGAAGCATGTGTAGGAAGGTGCTGGCAGAACGTAGGCGATTTCCGATGCGTTCCGGGGATGGAATGACTGTTGAGTGTTTGAGGTCGAAGAATACCCCGAGGAACATGAAAGATTGAGCAGGCTGGAGACGAGATTTGGAAGGTTGATCCTCAGTCCTAGGTGATGAAAAAGAGACATGACGTTGTGTAGATTGTTGGAGTGTTGACTGGTAGGGATGGGTAAAAGACAGTCGTCTAGGAAGGCATGGATGCGGATACCTTGCTGATGGAGATAGACGAGAATAGGACGTGGGACCAAGGTGAAGATGTGTGGGGCGGCGTTCAGTCCGAAGGGAAGGCAGAGAAACTCGAACACCGTTCCGTCTAGAAGAAAACGGAATGGGTGGCGGACAGAGGCATGAAGCGGAATGTGAAGGTATGCGTCCGCAAGATCTAGTGACACTGTCCAATCGTTGGGTTGTATCGGATGGAGGAGACTGTTTCCATTTAAAAATGTGGATTGAGGATGAACTGATTCAGTGGTTTTAAGTTGAAAATGGGCACATTCCGCCTGCTTTCTTGCTGCATAGAAAGATGCTGCTGTAAAAGCCTGGGGTGAACGGGGGCAACACAACACGAATTGCTTGTTTTTGAAGGAGGGACGTGATTTCCGTCTGGAGCGGAATGGGGGCTGGTACTTCCAGTTCCCAAAGTGGGTCTTGCACAGGGGGCTTCTGTAAAAACTTTGGTTTGAAGCCATTTGAAATAATAGAATCACTGGATCGGCGGTTACCTTCTGCCAAGCTTTGATATGGAACTAAAGACGTCCTCTTACTTCTTGTGGGGGAGGTGGAATGTCAGTAATTGTCACGTCCCCTGGTGAGGGAACAAGAGGAGGAACATTGACGTCTGTCAGGAGTGGAGGGGTGTCCCAGGGAACGGGATGAAAAGGGGGATGCGGAACGTGGCACCGTAGGTGGAGCAGGGTCTGATGTCTTTGTAACCTTCCAATCTTCCTTGGGTTGGTCAGGCTTGGAGGATGGGGCGGAACGCGAACGTCGATTCTTGTTGTAACGAGGCTTGCGGGAGATGTCAAGATGAGGAGCCACTTTAGGAATCAATCCGCAGAAAAGGGATTCCGATTTGTGGATAAGCTGATTCAAAAGAATATGACGAGTTGAATCGTGGAGATTAGGAGCAGTGTTCAGGGCTATTTCTCGTAAGAGGAGTGTGGAGTTGAAGAGTGCACGCGTGAACTAATTCGTGGCATGGTAGGTAGCAAAGCAACTCTTTCTAAAGACTCAAGATCCGCAGGAGGATCGGTGTAGTCTTTCACACAGTATGTTAGTGGCAGTGCTGAGGACGTCTGCTTGGGATGCAGCATGAAGGCCAAGGCGGAGGATGCGGTCATTGTCACGCAGCACAAAAACAGGAACGGCAGCTCTGCGAGGAAGGTAGAGGGAGGATACGAAGTCCAATTTGGTATCAGCGGTAAGGAATTCCGACTGAGGGTAACGGTCAAAGTTTCTTGGATTGGCCGTTCCTTCTCCGATGGGACAGAAGAAGTAACTTTCACGGCCTGGAGGAGGAGGAGGCGGCTCTTTGTCCAATTCGAGAGGCGTCCCGCCGGTCCTGAGTAACGTGGTGAGAAGTGTCGTTGACTATCCCAACAACGGAGGATGGTGTGGGAGTTGATCACGCAGACCAAAGCCAAAACCAGTAGCAAGGCCTCGGTTCTTGGAGACTGGGTCGGAGGTAGAGGAAGGCTCGTACAGGAAACAGTCCGGAATGTTCCCTTCAACAGTTTTTAATAGTTCAGAAGTGGGATCTCTGAGGGTCAGGATCCCCCTGGAATGGAGGGCTAGGCTGACCTGAAAGGGACAGGTCAGGTGAGTAGTAGGAATCAAAATCGTCATCTGCAGGAGGAACGGGCGGAGTCGGCAAAGAGGCTGGCTGAATGGAACGTGGAGGTGGATTATCCGGAACGGTAGAAGGACCAGCGTCCTCAATAGACGGACGGTGGCGCTTAGGGATGGAAGCAAGCCAAGACGAAGTATAGGCAGAGACTGGTGCATTCCACTTGAAGGTTTGAAGGGAAGCATCCATAAGAGTATACACTTGGGGTGAGGTGAGTGGAGCGTCGGTCCGCTGAGTGGCGGAACGCCCAGTTACCGAGGGCTGAGAGGAATGTGAAGACAAATCCAGAGGAGTGAGTTGCGGTCCCACGGAGGAGGCCAGTTTGGTAGCAACCTTTCGAGCTTCAAGTTGGAGTTTAAGGCAAGCATATCATTCCTTTGTTCGAGAGATCTCTTCGGAAAGAGAACGCAGGTCCCATTCCGGCGGAGCTGGCTACAGGGAATTGGGGACGTAGCTGCAGTGTCGCAGGGCAACGGGGTAGGGACGGCTCGGAAAGAAAGGGATTCGGAGGTGGAAGCACTTGTTCCAACGAATCCTGTCCCGTCGTTAGTTCAAGGATTTTAACATTGTCCGCAACTACCAAAGCCTGAGGGGACGCTGAACGAGGAGTGCGGGACGATGAACCGTCCTTCGGCGTCCCTTTGGCACGTGGCATGGGAACGGCGTTACCGAGGAATGCGCAACGTGGGACGAGGAATGCAGCGGGAGCGAAGTGAACAGCACGGCGGCTGCGCAGTAACCTGCGCAGTAGGTAGCGAACCGGAAGGACATCTTCGATTTAATTTCTCTAGATTGAACAGCATTTTGAGGAGAATGCTATAAAAAATCACTTTTTCATACTTTTTACTTCAAGATACGTTCCTCCCAGTTGACAAGCTCAAAACTGGACTAGCTTCAGCAAAGTGATCAACTCCCAGTTGGTTTTCCTGTATGGTTCAATTTTGCAACATTACCCTACTTTAGTCGCATGTTGTAGTGAGGTAGCTTAGTGATTTTATCAGGACATGTCGAACAAAAGCATGATTTTTTTTGTGTGCCGTAGTTAGCATATGGGCAATAAGATAATGGGTTGGTCCACACAATCTGAAGTAGGCCTCATATACCAAAATAAGTTAATAGTAACAAAACTACATACAGGAACGCACTTTTCACGACCATTAATAAACGGATTAATACGCTGAAACTCGGTAACTTATACATCGTTTATAACAAATAACGTTCAATGAGTAAATGTCAAAAATCCAACAGGAAGTGAATATACAGCTCACTTCCGGTAAATAGTCTTAAATTTTGCTGGCATATTCTAGAGACCATTTACGTCAATTAATATTTAATGACATTTTATCGCTCTAGTGGAAGTGATGGTAAATGCCAGTTCCGGTACTATTTCTTTACTTAATGCATAACTTAAACGGGTTAGTCGGCAGGTTCCAAATTTTGCACATTCCTTTTTTACATCTATAATAAACAATGTTCTACGAGAAAATGTCGAAAATCCACTCTGAAGTGGATATACAGCTCACTTCCAGTAAATATTCTGTATCACATAACTCCTAAACCGTTTAACCGATAGGTCACAAATTTTGCAGGCATATTCTAGAGACCATTTACATAAAATAATATCAAATGACATTTTGTTCTAACTCAACCAGAAGTCATAGTAAATGTCAGTCCCGGTAGGATTTCTTTGCCCAGATGCATAATTATTTAACGGGTTAGTCGGCAGGATCCAAATTTTGCACATACCTTCCTTACATCTATGGCAAATAATGTTCTGTGACTACCGGAAGTGAATGAGTATACAATGTCACTTCCAGTGAATAATCTATAACATAGCTCCCTTATTTTGCTGGCTTGTTCAGCGACATGATAAAATAATTCCGAAGAAATTTATTTTCCTTATATTTCAGGCTGTGGTGAAGCAGGGGCACTGGAATAAAAATGTTGACTAAGCCTCAAAACACAGTGAACCATGAACCCAGTCCAAGCACGTCAATAATCAAGTATAATTACAAGAAACTTATTACCACTGTTCGCAACAATGGCTCCGAGGATACGGCTTGTAGCCCCTCAGATGGAACTATAACACTCCTTGGCTTTGCCTTTGAGGTCATAGTTGCATCTCTCGAAGGCACAAATTCCATCCTCATCATTGTTGCAGTGGTAATAAACTATTACTTATATCATGTCCCTGAATGAACCATAAAATTAAGGGAGGTATATCCTAGACGGATTATCGGAAGTGACATGTATATTCACATCCAGTAGTTTTACTTTCTCATCGAGCATTATTTATTATATATGTACGAAAGGTATGTGCAAAATTTGAAACCTGCCACCTTTGAAGTTATGCATTAAGTGAAGAAATCGTACTGGAACTGACATTTACCACCACTTCTGGTAGAGCTACAATAAAATGTCATGAAATATTAATTAACATAAATGGTCTCTAGAATACGCCTGGAAAATTTAGACCTGTCGGTGAAACGGTTTAGGAATTAAGTGATAAAGACTATTTACCAGAAATGAGCTGTATGTTCACGTCCTGTTGGATTTTCAACATTTTCTCATAGAACGTTATTTGCCATAATTGATGTAAAACTACTGCACTAAGTTTCGTCATATTGTATTGATCAGTTTATTAATGGTTGTGAAAAGTGCTTCGCTGTGTGTAGTTTTGTTATTATTTACTTTATTTGGAATATAAGGCCTGCTCCAGCCCAATGTATGTTCAGATTGCGTGGAGCAGCCTATTTTCTTATTACCCATACACTAACTAAGCCCCACAAAAAAAATTCAAGCTTTTGTCCGCAAAGTCCTAATTCTATCGAATTTTGTTGCTAAGCTACCTCACTACAAAAGGCATAATTTTCCTTTTTTTTTGCCCTCGTGAAAAACAGTTTTGCTACATTCACTCGTACCTATATAAATGTTGCAAAAGCAATTTTATGCAGGACGCTCGAAAATATTCAGAAGGGATGTCCTTTTAACGAAATTTGTGTAGCCTAATTGTACCAAGAAGCTGCATATGAATGAGTGTTCACCCCCCACCCCAACATTTTTAATACAGGTCTTTAATTTTGCTTTTGCTCAGCAGGCAGGTTTCAAACCGTAGTTAGGCCTATTACTCACATGCAGTTACCAGGACTTCCTTCGCATGGCGAGAAGCCACCACAGACAAGAAGCTCGTTAGCTTACAAAAAAAAAGGGCAATAGATTCGTTAATTGCACATATGAACAACATGTGAAGTTGGCTGGCTGGCACTGAAATCCTGCTTTTTTTTCATAACTTGTTTCACATTCTATTCCAACTTTCGCACTACCTTTATGGGTGGCATTCAAAAGCTCATGATGAAATTCCCAGATTTTTCCTGGTTTTCCAGATCAATACTAACACTTTTCCCTGATTTATTTTTGGTCGAAGGAAGGCGCAATACAGAACTTTATCTTTTTTTTCACATTTCACTCAAATCATAATAACTATATCGCATTGCTTTGGTAAATCAAAAATTACACGGCTCTAACTGGTATCGGTAAAGAGCACGAAAAGCCACAATTTGAACTAACTAAAAATTCACTTTAACGTCCCACATTACTTAGGCCTAAGGAGTTTTCGCTTTATCAGAAATGAAACAATAAGGACATAAAGCTTGAACTGAAATAAAGTGAAGGTTTTAAAAGTAAAACATTAAATCCGAATTCCCTATTCTTTATTGGTGAAAGATAAATCCTTTAAATGTTCAAATTCCTTAATTTTCGGTAAATATTTTTCAAATTCCCGGATTTTACTCTGAATTTTTCAGACTTAATAAAATCCCCGAATTTTCCCGGTTTTCTAGGTAGAACGCCACTCGGCTTTAATTTTACACTTTTTCTCACATTTTCACAGTGGCAATATGTCGGGGTACATCAGATTCAAAAATCTGCAAAATTTAGAAATCCTTAAAGATGATACACATTTTTTAAGTGTATCATCTTTAAGGATTTCTAAATTTTGCAGATTTTACAAAAATAATACGACGACTGTATAAACAGAACATATGAATTCCCAGTATTGATAAAAAGTTACAGTAATTCCATTAGACAAGACACTATCTCCAGTAGTTCTAATTATCTCAAAAGAACATGGCCCCGAAACAGAGGGGGGGGGGGCATGTTCTTTTGAGATAAACATAGTTTACATATCAGCTAGCTCATATGTAAACTACCCTCATACTAAACATACAGAGCTTTGAACGAATAAAAGTGATTTTGCACTGCTTAGCTTTTGTAGCTATTTTCCACTCTTTATTCTCAATGCGCTCTTTTTAGTGTTGTGAATGTGATTAACGTTGCATTTCCTATTAGCCTGCGAAACATTGGCTCATTTACTAAGAATGGTAACTGAAAACTTAACAGTACGTTGATTAAGTCACTCGTAAAATCGTTCAGATAACTGAATGACTACACTCTTTGGTCCACAACCATCACGTTTAGTTTAAATAAGCTAATCCTCTTAACAGCCGCCATCCTACGTTAAAATAGTATTTTCAAGTTCATTTATACAGCTTTCACTTAGGTAGCAAAACCAGAGTGCTACGCAGAATAGTAAACCCCGTGAAGCAGAAACAAGGCATCTACTGTACATCTTTCTGTACTAGATCATACCACATTCGAAAGCTTCAACTTTATAGGCAAGGCAACTGTGAGTTTCCATATAAAATATTGCATACGATGACCCACTCACTACCCATGAGTAACCAAAACATACATACATTAAATACAAAATTGCTAAATACATAAATAAAATAAAAAAATCCACACATGTCAAATCTCGAAACGTTCTCTTTATTATTACTTTACTTTAGGCATTAAACATGCCGGTCTATGGCTAACAACAGCCTGTTGTCTAGCACTACACTGGCTGTAGATGAACAAAAATTACTGTTCAGGCAAAGCAGTAATGTGAAAACTCCTAGTGTTAGCATTCTTCATTTCCATTGCACATTATTACATTATTGTATTATAATAGGCGAACTGATTTTCCCACTCTCTTTTTTTTTTTTCTATTAACATAAGTCATTTTTTTTAGCATACATTATTTTGTTTGGTGTTGGATCCACAGTTCACACATTAAAGACTTGGAAATTCGGTCATGTTTCGTAATTTCCTTAAAAAGTCTTGTGTCATGTCTACCAATTTTTGAAATATTTATTTTTCACATTATTTTATCACATTTTTAGGGTAGCCCTGCAAAGGAATCCCCCCCCCTCCCCCCACATTAAAAAAATATTGCCGCACTGCCATCCGACTTTGAGGTTAAAAAAACATAAAAGAGCCTCCTGCCTGCATCAGCTTTTGGTTTGCACACTTATGAGAACCAACGTATTTAAGTTTATAACCGTAAATACTGCATAAGTATTTACAAAAACTGAAATTAAAAGTACTCGCTGTATCACTGTGTTTGCAAACATTTTGCACTAAAATATTTTCGCCAAGTAGCCTTTCCAATTTTTACATAGGTTACGTAGGTCTTACATGGTCCAGTTGTTTGCCGCCCGTTGCACGAGGGTTTTCTTCGGGTACTACGGTTTCCTCCCTTCATGCAGCAAAATCAACTGATACGATAGTGATTCCTTCCACTTAACATCTGCCACTTGGGCCATCAAAAAGCTCTGAGCTTACTGGCCGACACCTTCTATTCTATTTTTGATTGAAGTATCACACAGGGACGCCAACATTCAGCACTACAGAAGAAAGGACCTCAGGATGCTTAAGTTTTATAACCTTTGTGAAATAATGCCCATACTCTAAGGGGCAAACATGTATTGTGTTTACAAGACTGCCTCCTCTCTTAAACTCAACCCGTGACAACATTTTTCCAAGTGCCTGATATTTCTGCTTTATGTCAATTCATTGCAACTGGAATTTTCTAACACACTTAAAAACGTGTGCTAGGCCTCACATAAAATCAAAGAAAATCAGCATGTATCTTGACTTACAAGGTTGTTACATTTTTTTAAAAAAGTATAATTTTTTACGTGCTTTAGTTAAAATGTTGATAAAGAAGAAAAAATAAACACCATCAACCCACATGACAGATAAAATATCGTAATAAAATGATACACCACTAATCCTTAGTATTCCGGCAGGCGGCACAAAAACCCAAAAGAATAGTCTGCATAAAATGTTTTTGTGCAGAGATGTTCTACAATATGTCCGTGCTCCAAAACATAATGATGCCCCTTGGTACCCTTGGGGAATTCAAGATGGCATCCAAAAATGGCGACGAAAAACGGTTATTTGCTTCTAACGTCGAAACCGTTCATCCGACTGAAAATTAAGTGGTTACCAATTATGTTTAGAATAAAATTTCCTTCAAAACAGGTTTCCTTTACCTACATTGTAGCGCTGTGCTTTTTGCTCTAATTTACCACAAGTTCCATCTTTAAACAGTTGCAGTATCCGTTCTAAGTCGGATAAATGGACATGATTAGGCTTAGATGAAAGATTAAGATGTATATTTTCCAACAAGGTTAATTAAAGCGATTTATATTAATTAGGAGCTAAGCTACGGCAGTTTACATACGTTGTTGCACTGTGCTTTAAGCTCTATTTTACAACATGTCCCATCTTTAAACTGCTGCACCACCCCTTATAATTCGGATAAACAGACGTGATCAGGCTTAAGTGAAAGATGAAGTTGTATATTTTCCAACAAGGGAAATTAAAACGCTTTATATTAATTAGAAGCTAAGCAACGGCAGTTCAAAAATGGAATTTGTGGTAAATTAGAGCAAAAAGCACAGCGCTACAACTTCGGTATGGTATAGCTTAGTTCCTAATTAATATAAATAGTTTTAATTACCCTAGTTGGAAAATATACATCTTCAGCTTTTATCTAAGCCTAATCACGTCCATTTATCCGAATTAGAACGGGTGGTGCAGCAGTTTAAAGATGGAACATGTGGTAAAATAGAGCGAAAAGCATAGTGCTACAACATATGTAAACTGCCGTAGCTTAGCTCCTAATAAATACAAATCGCTTTAATTACCCTTGTTGGAAAATATACATCTTCATCTTTCATCTAAGCCTAATCACGTTCATTTATCCGAATTGTAACGTGAACTGCAGCTGTTTAAAGCCAGGAATTGTAAATTTAACGCGTTAACGGCCTAAAATAACTTAAATAACGAATTTCGGCAAGAAGGATTAGTTTTACCAAAAATATGAATAGAACCTTTTTTGAAGGAAATTTTATTCTAAACATAATTGGCAACTGTTAATTTTTAACAGGTTGAACGGTTTAGACGCTAGAAGCAAAAAACCGTTTTGTTGTCGTCATTTTGGACGCCATCTTGAATTCCCCAAGGGTGCCAAGGTGGCATCATTATGTTTTGGAGTATGGCCATATTGTAGAACATCCCTGCGCAAAAACATTTTGTGCAGACATTTTTTTTTAGGTTAGGCCAAAAATCAGCATTTGGCAACTGGACTATAGTTTACTGTGGTTATTTTGAATATTTGCATGAAAAACCCTAATCTTCCCCTGCAATCTTCAATAGCAGCCATGTTTTTATAGCACGATAACTTGTTGATCATACTTGAAGGGCAAATACGATAATTTACACAGTTTATCAAGTCTGTTTTTACAATAATTTTTAATTTTATAATGTGATATTAAAATGCACTTCTGTAATCAGTGCATAAATTTCATTCACATCATACCTATCAAATAAGAAAATAAAAAAAAACTCCAGTGGCCTAAATGCAAGCTTAGTGAAGCAAGAAAGCACACCCGAGTTGGTTTAGACCTGGCCTATGAACCACGAGGATCTGAGATCGAATCAGGTCACTGACGCTGCACTCAAGTTTACCAAATTTAAAGCAATCCAACCAGACTGAACTTAATACATGGGTTACACATTTTTTTGAACTACAAGTGCAATATGATGAATTTAATAAGAAATATCAGCGAGAAATAGGTGGTTAACCGGCGATATACTGCTAGTTTGTGAGAAACAGGGCAGCCCAATGTCGAGGGGGTTGGGGGAAATCTCATGAGCGCATAGCACGAGTGATTTCCCCTTAGCCCCCGAGACATTGGACTGCCCCGTTTCTCGCAAGTGCTATTATCGCTGGTTAACCACCTATTTCTCATGGATATGTGTTTTAATGGTAAGGTGTGACGTCATGGTAATGTATCGACTTAACAAATTTTGAGTTTACAAAATTTTTATCTGTCATAATTATTAACCTTTCTTCTATTTTTGTTGGCAATTATATTGAAATTAAGAATTTTATACAGATGAGTGACTTCACTTTCTAAATGGAAACTTCCTGTTAACATGCGGTATAGATCTGAGAAGAGGCATTTTACCTCTGTCCCCATTGTCGAAGTTTGTGTTCAGGTAAGGCCATTTTATTCTTATGTATTTAAATAGGTTAAGGTAAAGGGGTGTAAAACGTGCTTCAAGTTTTGGTTGTAATTTTACACATATTTTGAAGTGCCAGAAGCCCAATTTTCGTAGTAATATGACCGGTTTTTGCCTAGTTTTTTTTTGTGGGGGGATCGGGAGGGGGAGGGGGGGGGGGGTCAACGTTTCACAAAGCTTTTTTTTTCAAGTTTAGGTACGAACAGTTGCGTATATGCATGTTTAACTTGGTTTTGCTTTCGGGTGTTTGGGTTTAATTTTTGCCGCGCAGTTATGACAATTTGGTTGTTGTAATATCTCGTGGTGGAACACGGAGAGGGTAGACCCCCATAAAAACTGTTGGGTTATTAAAATTAACCCATGGTGACGCGTGGGTTTTTCAGATTAACCGTACATAACGGCCACAGTTTTAGTGTGGCGTTATGTTAGTGTGATGTCACCACCGCGCATTAAATATATATAGCTCACAACTATGCCACTGGTAACAAACCATTGCACTGTAAATACATAACTGACAAATGTTAGCATGCTATAAAGAATACGTGAATATTCCGAAATGGTAACTTTTATATTCCAGCCACATACATATCAGCTACTACAAAGTATATTTAAAATTACAAGATGCAATTATGAAGACCTACTGCAACATTTGCTGTTCAACCAACCATTTACTAAAGAAAAAAAAGAAAAAAGTAAAAAAGTAAAACGTTTCACTAAGATGAAAAACAACTCCATTACCTCTATTCTGGACTACAAAAAGTAATGTGTGGTTACTGCTTTACAAAACTGACTGAGTTACGTTGTTTTTTTTTTACCATCCTTTTGGCCCGGTTTCAACTAAATCAGCTTACAGACACAGCAAGTCAAATATTGACGTATCAGTTTCATAATGTAAACAACGACTACCAAAGTCGACTTCAATATAAGACTACTGACACAGGTGTCACCCTGGATCACAAGGGTGACAACTTAGTCAACACTGTCATCCATCGCACAATCTTACCTAAGGACCACAGCTGCATTACAGGCAAGCTTGCTCTTGCCATAGTTTATCAACCACACCACTTATAAAATTGCAGGTGATTAGTACACACTTTACAATGGCTACATTGTGTACTAGTGCCACAAGTCATATCCGGACATAGCTGAAACCAGTGCCTCTGCTTGATAAGCCTATTTACTCTGAAATGTCACCCGGCCTACTATCAAACTAACTTTCCCCTTCAGTCTTGGTAGAGCCCAAATTGATTTTCCTCATCACTCCAGATCCGTTGCCTTGGAAATGGAGTTGGTACCATAGCAACAGCGTCTGAAGAGTATGAGTGGGGAGGCTACAACTGCCTACCGTGTCATTTGATAAGAGATAAAGGTACACAACGTCACATTTACGAAAGAAACAAGCTATGTAACCTGATCAAATTATGGATTTATTTAAAATGGCAAAAAGAAAAGTTGTGCTGCATAATCATGACCGATATTAATTAGGAAAGTGTTTGTAAACGAATATTGATATTCAAAAGTTGGTTGGAAGCGTGAGGTGTGGCAGGATGATGATGTAACTATTAAAACCAAATATAGCTTATAAATTATAGCTTATAAGTGCTTCAAGAATGTTTGAGGTCAGCAGAAGTATTGGTTCGACCAAAAAATAAAGGACGAGAAACTTATGTTGTCGAAATGTTGCATAAATTTTCAGCAAACGGCAACGAAAATGATACGAACATCCTTTTACAGGTTTTATTTTTTAAATTGGATTCGTTCTTTTTTAATTTGCTTTCGATTTCTTTCAATTTAGTTTCGTTATGTTTCAAATTGGTTTCGTTTCTTTGCTCTTTGGTTTCGTTTCTTTTCATTTTGCTTTCGTTTCTTTTCATTTTGCTTTCGTTTCTTTTGAGTTTGCTTTAGTTGACAGCTAATTTTACAACTCTTAAAAAGAGAATACTAAACGTAACTTACAGTAAATAAATTAAGACGTAGGTTTAAAAACGTATTAAACTGATGATTTACTATGCACAGTAATGCCAGTAATATCCACAAATGGTTGCAGCTAAAATTAACTTGAACGACATTAAAAAAAAAGCAATGTGGTGAGAAATCATCAAGGATTTTCTGTCTGCAATATGTTCAAGCACTTAATATTTATGACAAATAAGTCAAATAAAAAAATAAGTGTCGAACATAAGACAGACGGAAAATACACTGATGATTCTCGCCACACAGCTTTTTTAACTCAATTTTTGCCATTTTTCCTATTATGCAAGAACCGTTAGTGGTACACAAAAATGGTCGAGATAAAAATTATTAGCAATAATGTAGTCTAATTAGAGTACATCATTGCTAACAATTTTTATCTCAACCATTTTTGTGTACCACTAACGGTTCTTGCATATTAAGAAAAAAATGGCAAAAATTGAGTTAAGATTGGGCGCTATTTTGTCTGCCAACTTTAATGACCAAGGTTTTCAGCTTGGTACCCTTCAGAATCTTAAGAAGTGCACATAATTTTAAGCAAATTCCAGCAATAAAATGCTTTACACCCCTTTGCGCAAGGTTCACTCAAATTTCCACCAGACTATTATGCTATTTCCTTAATATTTCTTCAGTGCACATTCAGAGTGGTTGTTTTTATAAATTTTAAAATTTTTCAATTTCTTTTAATATATTTTAATATTAAAAAAATATTTTTAATATTACTAGAACAGCTCCCCCCCCCCCCCCTGTATGAGGGGTTTATAGAGCATTGTTGTCATTTCCCGTTTGTGACATTACTGCTTCTGCCAATTATTATTGAAGGTACTTACGAAAGGTTATCAAAATTAAGCACCACTGGTAGAAATCGGCGCTGCTCTCCCTGCCTGGGTTCAGTAGACTCGTCGAATTTGTTGCCATGTTAGAACCTATAAACTATGTTGTTGGGAGGGAGAGGTAGTTGTTATGCCATTTCCTAAATATTTCTTCAGTGCGCATTCAGAGTGGTTGTTTTTTGAATTTTTCAATTTCATTTAATACATTTTAATATTAAAACATATGTAATAATTAAAATATAGGGCAGTCCCCCATATAAGGCCGGTTTTATAGAGATTGTTTCGATTTTCCGTTTGTGACATTACTCCATCTGCCAATTATTGTTGAAGGTCCTTACAAAAGGTTATCAAAATTAAGCACTACCGGTAGCAGTCGCCCAAGCTTTCACTACATTTAATTAGGTCCAGGGTTAAGCTAATCCAGTGCTAGTTTAGATTTCAACTGGATATCCCCACTGCAAGAGACGTACAGGCCTAGATGTCAAATGCAGTTATGATCTAAGATTAAAAAAAAACATGACGTCATCAGTACTGTACATCTTTGTTGAAAAGACAGTTCGTAACAGACAATCCAGTTTAAAAGACTCGCCAATTAAACACCACCGTTACCAGTCGCCCATCGCTAAAGCTTCCGAAAGTCCCACTACAGACTTCAACATAATAAAGGATATCGAGTTTCCCACTATGGACTTCAATAGAATAAGGATTGTCGAGATTCCCACTGAAGACACACGCACACATCCCCACCACACACACGCACAAAACTAAGATTTTAGTTGTATTGATTTTTAATACATATAACTAAGACCGTAGTTTGTTTGTTTGTGTGTGCGTGTGTCCGCAGTGGTTATCTAGAAAATCCGTATTCTATTGAAGCCTGCAGTGGTAATTGCGATAATGAAAGCTTGGGCGACATCTAAGTGGTGCGTAATTCAAGGACCTTCAACAATAATTATTGGCAAATGCAGTAACGTCACAGC
Source organism: Lithobius niger (assembly GCA_023313725.1). Classification (NCBI taxonomy): domain Eukaryota; kingdom Metazoa; phylum Arthropoda; class Chilopoda; order Lithobiomorpha; family Lithobiidae; genus Lithobius; species Lithobius niger. The sequence continues at coordinate 34,182 of JAHWFP010098972.1, read as the reverse complement.
ATTTTCATGCAAACAGCTAATCACAACAAGACTCTATAAAACCAACCATGTACGGGAGTGCTGTCGTAGGTGTCACAATATATTCATACAAACGGGTAGTCATAACAATGCTCTATAACACCGGCCATAT
>JAHWFP010098972.1:21169-33952 GCA_023313725.1 Lithobius niger | reverse complement strand
CCCCCCCCGCCCTAGTATGTTTAAAATAGATGTGATTGGTGGCGTACAACTTCGACTCGCCTTGCACCTCAAATTTCTCTGCTAAGAATTGAGTCCATCCTGTAGTTGCAACACCAAGTCTTGGAATGGAAACTCAGCCTGGGTAAACTGAAGTATCAAGGCGGTACTTTTTGGATTATGTGTGCAAGATTAGCGATCGGGGTTACAATATTATTTATAAAATAATTTACTGAGTAAAATTTTTCTGTCATCTTGCCGAATTTATTTCTCCACAGGGGAAGTTTCAGGTATTTACTTCTTAGTTGCGACTTGTTCTTTTTATCGTCAAGTTTATTTTTTAGTTTGAAATAGTTCTTTAATCTTAGTTGTACAATACTCAAGAGGTTTCGTGTCTTCCTAACTTCTTTTGTAGGTTTCTTTTTGATTTCATAAAATAATGTTCTAAGTACTTTATTTTGAAGTTTCTGTAATCTACCCATTTGTGACTCACGTTTCCGGAAATCTCAAGTCCATACAAGAAAATAGATTGAATCCATGCTTGGTAAACAGTTTTGTTTTTGTTATTTAAACAATTTCTTAGGTTTTATAGTTTGGGCATTAATTGCTTAACTTTTTAATGATAGTATTTACGTGTTCTTCAAAATTCTATTTATTATCGATTGTAATTCGTGAGTATTTCGCTGTTTGCATTTTTTTTTTATATTTACAAATTTCCTTTTAGTAATGGGTCATCATAAAATAGTGTCATTTGTGAAACTCTTTTAAATATTTTTTTTATTTGTAGTAATGTCCATCTGCATGGTTTTTTTCATCACTGATAAAGACATGGTTGTTCCAACACCATTCCTGTATTTTGTTAAAGTCTTCTTGTAATATGTTCATTGCTACCTCATAATTAAAAGTCAATGCTCTATAAACAGATGTCATCAACAAATAAAATTAGGTTATTAGTATTACTTTCGATATCATTTATATAGTATAATAAGAATAGAACAGGTCCTAATACCGATCCTTGTGGTACTCCATCAGTAGACTATCTTAAGCCAATATCCATGTTTATTTTAGTCAAGCATTTTATATTTGATAAGTAATCTTTAATAATATTTATTCTGCCCCTCAACCCAAAAGATTTAATTGTTTCAATTAATACATTTCTGTCAATTGAGTCGAATGCTTTCTGCAAATCAATGAGTAAAATATTTACGTATTGTTGTTTAGTGCTTTTACAATATTCTCATTTAATGCTTTCTGGGCTTCTGTTGTTTCTTTTCCTTGCTGAAAGCCGAATTGTTTCTTAGATATCCCTTTTGTTTTATTTAAAAAAATTTGATATTTTTTTTATACAAAGTAGGTTTCAATTAATTTATTAATAGTTGGCACTTGGCAGAATTGATATTGGCCTATAATTATAACGTTGTTACTTTTTCACACCATCCATACGCAATTCTGGCTCACTGATGGCTACCAACCAGGCGTTGTTTGTTTATTATGTCCTCTTGCTCCATGGCAGCCAAAGAATGACTGAGGGATGAGCAAAAGATAGGGTTGGTGATGCCAACTCATGGGGACCAATACCCGGCCTTTAAAGAGATATTGCAGTGAAATAAAATGCAATAAAATTTGGAAGCAACAACCAAAACAAAATGTAAGCAGAATGAGAGATGGGAAATGCAAGGAAATTTGCAAGCAGTAATGGGGATATTTAACAGAAATAACAGTGAACTGAAAACCAAAGAAATTAATTAAAAAAAAAAATGGGGAAATTTAAGAGAAAATACCATGAACTGAAATGCTACGAAATTTGAAATCAACAATTAGAGATGCGGATATTTAAGAAAATGTAAACTGAAATGCAATGAAATTACGAAACAATAGTTAGCTAGAGAAATTACAGTGTACTGAAATGCAGCGAAGTTTGGAAGCAGCAACCAAACCAGAATGTAAGTAGAATAAGAGATGGGACATTTAAGAGAAAATACCATTACCTGATATGCAACGAAATTTGAAATCAACAATGAGAGATGCGGATATTTCAGATAAATTACAGTGAAGTGAAATGGAATTAGGTACGAAAACAACAACCAAAATAGATGTGAGGAGAATGAAAGGTAATTTAAGATAAAACTACCATCAACTTAAATGCAATGAAATTTGGAAGCAACAACCAAAACAAAATGCATTCTTGTACAGAGACGGGGACATTTAGAGGAACTTTCCTTTTAACAGAAATTTAATGAAATTTGGCACAACAATGGGGGACATTCTAAAGAAATGAGTGAAATGAAATTAGGAAGAAACAGTGGGGACATTTAACAGAAAATGCAGCGAACTGAATTGCAATGTAATTTGAAAGCAACAAAGGGGACACTTAAGAGAAATTACAGCAAGTGAAATGCAATGAATTGGAAGCAAAAGCCGAAATAGAATCAGCTTAAGTATATTGAGATATGGGGATATTTTAAATATGAAAATTTAGAATAAATTGAATATAAGTAATAAACAATATAAATATAATATAAATCTTTATTATATTATCGGAGGCCGGCTAAAAGGAAAGCCTAAAGGAAAACCACTTCTCCCCTCCTCGTGCCCGCATTGAAAATGCACTCTCCCACTCTACCTGCAGCCAAAAAGGAGCCAGGAGTGGTCGATCAATCTGACAAGTCGTCGGGAAAATGTCCCGGGAAATGTGTCCCGGGAAATGTGACCGGCCCTGTGCATAGCATGGGCTTCCTCTAGTAAATAAATAATACAGGGTGGGTGGTCCATAAAAAAACTGACGACCCAACATTTTTTAAGTCCAACTTTTCTAGCTAGCACCCCTCAGAAACAGGAGAGGACAGAACTCTTCCTGTTTCATTAGCTTTGATTTCTAAGCTCTCCTGGGTATGAGGGGTGCTAACTAGAAAAGTTGGACTTAGAAAATGTTGGGTTTTTTGTGGACCACCCTGTATTATCTATCTATATATATATATATAATAAGCTTAGGTTGGGCAAGCAAATTCATCATTATTATGCACTACAATGAAAGAGGGTGTATAATGAAAGAGGGCGAGCGACCGACAATGTCAAACAAACAGATGTGGCCTATAACAATCGACATATTGCATTAATAAAGCTAGCTCTTAAGAGCCGACATGGAAGTGTTTCAAAGTTGGTTGACTAACAATCACTGCATGCACAACCATTGTTGGGCTTGGTACGTCCTCCATTGAAAATAAACATTTACTTCCATAACACAAATCAGCAGGGGTTCAAAGAGGGAGCAGAGATGGGGACATTCAGACCACACAAAAGGGGAAACCGGGGCCCACTACAGTGTTATGCTCAGGTATGCAGGAACCAGCTAGCCGGCGTATGTTACGACGGGGGTACAGCTAGTAAATATATAAAAAGATAACGCGTACAAGATAAATTACCGTAAACTAAAATCCAATGAAATATGAAACAACAACAACAACATATTATAAGTAGCATGAGAGATGGGGGCATTTATGAGAAATAACAGAAATAAAACGCAATAAAATTATGAAGCAGCACTGGGGACATTTAATAGAAGATGAATGCAATGAAATTAGGAAGGAACAACCAAAACATATGTAAACACAATGAGCGATGACATATCAAAGTAATTACAATGAAATTAAATGCAATGAACTAAGGAACAATAATGGGGACATTTAAGAGCAATTATGGTGAAGTGTAATGCAATGAAATTTGGAAGCATTAACCAAAACAGAATACAGTATAAGTAAAATGGGAACATTCTAGAAAAATTACAGTGAATTAAAATGTAATGACATTTGGAAGCAACAATGGGGACATTTACGAGAAATTAGTGAAATGTATGCAATGAAATTACAAAGCAATACAATGGGGACATTTAAGAGCAGTGTGAACTGAAATGTAATGAAAATTGGAAACAACAACAAAAACAGAACGTAAGCAGTATGAGACCAACATTTAAGACGGACATTTAAGAGAAATTAAAATGAACGGAAATGCACAAATTTGAAATCAATAACAATAAAAGAATCTTAGTAGAATGAGAGAAGGGGACATTTAAGGGATGAACTGAACTGCATTGAAACTGGGAAGCAACAATGTGGACATTTAAGAGTAATTGCAGTGAACCATAATGCAATGAAAATTGGAAGCAACAATTAAAACTTTTAACGAAATTACAGTAACTAAATGCAACGAAATTCAAAAGTAACAATTGGGACATTTAAGAGAAATTAAGAGTGTACTGAAATATAATGAAATTTGGAAGCAAAACTGGGAGACGGTTAAATAGAAATTACAGTGAAAATATTTGTGAGCAATAATGGGAACATTTAAGATCAATTAGTGAAATGCAATGAAATTTGGAAGCAATTTGGACGTAAAAAAAAATGACAGTGTTCCTAAATACAAGGAATTTTGCAAGCAGTAATATGAATATTTAACAGAAAATACAGTGAAGTGAAAACCAAAGAAATTAAGAATAAACAAACTGGTCGTCTGTAGACTTTCACCACATCCGCTTCATACTTCCGGTATTTTTTTCATCTTGATTTTTGGACGCTGAATCTAATGGTGAAAATTGTTTGTCTCTATCAGGTACCATTCCATAGATGACAGGGTCACTTCGCCCACCCACCTTCACCTTCGCTTCATACTTCCTGTTGATTTTTCTTTAATTCTTTTTAACTAATTTGTAAATGCTGAATATACCGTAAATAGTGTATTAAAAGCCCAGTTGAAGCTAAAGCCCACCCCCTAAATTGCTGTAAAGTCAATATCATGAAATAGTGGAGTTAAAGCCCGCCCCTCAAATTGTCGCTTTTCTACGAAAAATTACCAAAAAGTTATGTTGCTATGTTTACTGGCTCCCTTCTCCCTCCCTGTAGTAATAGTGGACTCTTGCTTTAGCTCCTAGAACCTGCAAAAGGCATCTCTCACCTAAGCCTCCTCCCTTCTTAACAGCAATTAAAGGGTTGTAAAAATAGGTCTTTCAGAGATCATTCAAAAGCTTCGAATTTTCTACAATAGATGTCCAGAAAGGTTAGAAAATCGATAATGCTTGATTTAAAGCCCACCCCCCCCTATTTTTGCCAAATTAACTGCATAAGCCCATGGGCGTTTAATCCACGATTTACGGTAATGGTGAAAACCGTTTATCTCTATCTGGTACCATTCTAGAGTTGAAAAAAGCGATGGATGAACGGACAAAGTCATTACTGTAGTCTTCTCAGCCGTTTTGGATGTACAGAATACAAAAAATGGGGACATTTAAGATCAATTGCAGTGCACTGAATGAAGGCAATGAATTTGAGAAGGAACAATGCGCCCCCAGCAGCTAGGCAAATTACAGTGAACTGAAATGCAATGAAATTTGGAAGCAACCGAAACACAAGGTAAATAAAATTGAAATCAACAATGAGATGGGGATATTTAAGAGAAATTACAATGAACTGAAATGCAATGAAATTAAGAAGCAACAATCGACTGGAGAAATTACAGTGAACTGAAATGAACCAGAATGAGATATCGGGACATTTAAGAGAAAAGACCATTAACTGAAATGCAACACAATTTGAAATCAACAACGAGATATTAACTGAACAAAAAAATGCCGTTTAGAAAAAAAGCATTGCGCTCGTATCCCCATAATCACAGCTATGAATGTACACAAATAAAAAAGGATTAGACCCCACTCGAACGCAAGAAACAATCTGCTTTGTCTGAGTGGTTACCTGTGTATTTTGTGGGCATTTACGATTTGTTAAACAAGCAGACCACTAATTACGGCAATTTTTTTTGCCTGTGTTTATTGCTTGATGGTTTCTGTTTTAGTTCTAGTTTGTGTGAGTAATTATGTGTTATTTTGCGTATGTATTTTTAATCTTTCAATTTTGCAGGCGCTTTGCTGAAAGTTAATGGCATCGGTTTTGTATGTGTTTATTGGTTTCGGTTTTCGTTCTGGTTCACGGGCGTGTATAAGTTGTATTTTGTGCGTGAAATATCTAACCGTTTTGTTTATTTGATTCGTGATGTACATGTACACGTGTGCATGGAGGATGTCACAATCCTTGTTCCCTAGAATTGGTAGTTCAAAATTATAGTTCGTTGTGTTTGAGTGAATTCTAATCCGTTTTTATTTGTGTACCTTCACAGCTGAGAGTGTGGCGATGATTTATGAAAATACTCGAACTTCAATAATGACTCGCAACTAATTTACATTGCTGCAAATTTTCAATAGTCATTAAACACCCGTTGTTATGTGTTCAAATGCCGACTATAACAACGGGTGTTTAATGACTATCGAAAATTTGCAGCAACGTAAATTAGTTGCGAGTCATTATTGAAGTTAGAGTATTTTCATAAATCATCAGTTATACACTTCAGTGTAAACGATCCTTTAGTGTGGGGATACAAGCTCTAATGCTTTTTTTCCTAAATGGCAAATCCGTTTTTTGTTCAGTTAATTTGTTGGATTTTCCCCCTTCCTTTTCTAATTGCTACGGTCTGGTCTATCATGTGTGCAGTATCGCCACTGTCCACCCAATTTTGTTGCGAAAAAAGGAACATTAGAAGTGCGTATTTATGTTCAGGTTCCACCCAGGCTTTGTCACATGTCTAGGAATTGATGGCAACACACTAGCGTGTGTCTAGATTTAGCATGTGTCATCTTGATGGGTAGTTGATTTTGTATTGTTGCAGGCAGATGCAATATCATGGCAAACAATCGCGGAAACAATTCAACTGGCTTTCCGAAGCCTGTATTGAAGAACTAACTAATTAAGTCATTCAGTCACGTAGGCCGCCCAATTTTGAGGCCGTAAGGCCTCAAAATTACACAACCCATGGTGTGGTTGTTTACTTTGAACATGTCGATTCATTGTGGATATTTTACGCTTAATTTAAATATTTTTACTCAACAGTTTGGATGCTGCTGGGCAAATTTTCGGCAAACATTTCAACTTTTCAGTTCGTTTGTCTTCTTCAGGCTCGTTTTCCCTCGTTAGAGTGTCCTCTCGTTACATCGCGTATGTCCGTGTTGTGTGAGCGATTTGGTTCGCACCACTGACCTTGACTGGCTCATCACGGCAAGACTACAGAAATATGTGTGGGGAAAGTACAAACTTGCCAACACAGGAGACCTCATCCAAAGGCTCAAAGACATCAAACTAGATCCAGGCGAAGTACTAACATCATTTGACGTAAAAAGTCTGTTCCCTAGCTTGTCACACAAACTGATTCTAGACATGCTAGATGAAGCGAGTAAGAAAGTAGGGGTGCCGAAGGAAGAATACCACAAACACCGAGAAATTCTGAAATTAGTGCTATCCTCAATCTACGTAACGTTCAACACCAATGTTTTCATTCAAGATAGAGGAGCACCGATGGGCTACTCGTGCTCCCCTGTCATCTCGGAAATAGTCCTCCAAGAACTAGACCACTACATTACCTCAAAAAGACCAAATCACAAACTGTGGGCCAGATTCGTGGATGATAACTGTTCGAGCCAAAAAGAACCTGAGATCCAACCAATCCTTAAACGATTGGCACACAGACCTTTCATTCACGAATGAACTTGAAAATAGAGGTTCCATTTCATTTCTAGATATCCTCATCTCCTGCGAAAAAGACAGTTCCCTTACCTATCAACCGTACCAGAAACCGATGGCAACAGCCAGAGAGATAAACTTCAACTCAGGCCACTCAACAGCACAGCTGAGGAGCATCGTACAACAAGAGATGACCAGAATAGTACAACACTCATCCAGCTCTAGCCTCGCAGAACAACACCTCAAAAAGGCAAAAGCCAAATTCCTAAATTTAGGCTACCCAGGTCGACACATCAACAATGCCATCAAAAAAGCCTGTGCCCAAAAACAGACACCAAAAAGCAAAAATAAAGGAGAACCACAAATCGAACAACAGCAACAGACCGTCGTACTCACCCACCTGAAAGCCTATAGCGAACAACTACAGCACATCTTGCACAAAGAAAACTTCCAATGCTACACCAGAAATACAAAGAACCTCAAATCACTCCTTCAAAGCAGAAACCAACCAAAGTCGCCAACTGAACACAAAATTGACCAGTCCACTTAAACCAAAAACCACAACACACAAGAAAGAAAAAACAATCCAACTCTAGAAGCAAGCAAAACAAACCATACCTACAACACCAGAAGCAAGAGCAAAATAACAGAAGCCAGAAGCCATACAAACAACAAAAACCATACAACCACAACGAGTCACCAGAGCCATGGAAATACCGAATTGCCCCCAAAACAAAAAATGGAGTTTATAAAGTGGACTGCACACAGTGTGAGGCAGTATATATAGGCGAAACTAGAAGAGGAGTGAATATCAGGGCACTCGACCATATTTCCTCAACTAGAGGAACCGACCCTCTTAACGGAATAGCAGCCCACCACACACAGACCAATCATGCCATAAAATGAGAGGAAATCTCTACTTTGATTCATTCCAAGTCCCAGAACGACCAACATCTAAGAGCACTAGAATCTATCACCATCAACCATTTTGAAAAGACAATATACCACTAATGAACATCCAACCACCAAGCTATCCACGAATCAACCTCCTCGTGCACCCCACACTCACGAGCCAGCTAGACAGAAGATGGAAGACTGACAAAGCTCCCAGCCGGCCTTGTCAAGATCAGTGGGGCGAACCAAATCGCTCACACAACACGGACATACGAGATGTAACGAGAGGACACTCTAACGAGGGAAAAACGAGCCTGAAGAAGACAAACAAACTGAAAAGTTGAAATGTTTGCCGAAAATTTGCCCAGCAGCATCCAAACTGTTGAGTAAAAATATTTGAATTAAGCGTAAAATATCCACAAGGACACAACCCATGGTTTAAAACTTGAGATTTACGCTGAAACCAAGACCATTTTATTTTGGTTACTCACAATGAGTTAACCTTTCTCTGGCTAACAACGCTTATTCAAACAAGATACCACGACACTGTTACTTTCCTGGCACCCAAGCATCGCTGCATCTTGTTAGAGTGAGCTCTAATCCGATCTTGTGTACTTCACCTCTTTGTTGCATCATTATTATAGTCTGTTCCACATTACATCTGCAGGAAACTGACTGTATGACACCACGTTCCTTGCACTTTAAGTGCAAAAACGTGTGGATGTCACACTAGTACACTCTACATAGTTATTGTTAAGAGTCTACGAGTGGGATATTTTTAGGTGTTTTTGCACTCGTAGTGGAAAGAAACGTGGCATCATATAGTCAGTTTCCTGCAAACAGAATGTGGAACCGACTAACGTGTTGCAGCATTGTAACATTTTGACATTGCTAGCCGCTCCTCCACCACCTCCTGTCCATTTTCTGAAAATTCTCATGCGCAAACGAACCCTCATGAGGACATTTCAGAAAATTACGGTGAAGTGAAAGGCAAAGAAGTTTGGGAACAGAGGAGAATCTGAGAGGTAAGTTAAGAGAAATTTGGTGGAGAGGCATATGCAGACTAGATTATCGGCTGCCATAGGCAAACGGTGCAGAGCGGTGTTACGAGTCCCTACAGGCCTCCACAAGAAAAGTTCGGACAGTCGTACTAAAAAGCCAACACGTATACTAACCAGAGGTCCATGCTAAGATCTTTTCTCATGTCCTAGCTGAGTACGATCATAGGTATGACTTTGGATGCAGCAGTAGATAAACAGGTTTAGTCCAAAACACTTTATTCAACGTAGGGGCTTGGCCTCGCTTCCTTTCCTAAAACTCTGTTCTCCATAAATTTTGGCTCGTATCTTCTCTAGCTTGGCAATAACGGCGGAGAAACAATTTCATCACTCATTAATAAACAACAGAGAAGTATACCAACCAGAGGTCCGTGCTAAGATCTTTCTCACGTCCTAACTGATGTACGATCATAGGTGTGGTTCAGAAAGCCCCAGCAAGTAAAGAAGTTTAGTCCAAAACATTGTATTAGACGTAGGGGCTTGGCCTCGCTTCCTTTCCCACAACTCTATTCTCCATAAATCTTGACTTGTATCCTATCTAACTTCGCAATAACGGCGGAAAAACAACTTAATCGCGCATTAATAAACAACAGGGAATACTTCAGGAGTCCGATTGGTGATGTAAACACTCTACATAATCAGCGTTGCTTCCTTGAAGATATAACGGAACTCATTCACAATTACAGATTAACCCTAATAAAAATGGCGACCAAGGCGTAAATCAGTTTATGGTCTCTCAAAGCATGATGGAGAAAGGCGGAAAGATATGGAGAGAAGATTTGGAGGTTAGGCAATCCGCTGTTACAAAGAGAGGGTACAAAGTGAGTTACTCGGTTGTTACATAATTATTGTGAGCATGAAAATAGTTCAGCCAAACAAAGGAGATGTCCAATAAAGAAATGGTCTTTTAACAATGACAGACTGATAATACAGGGTTGCTACGGCAGAAGGCTTGATCATTGTTAGGTCAACCTGGGGGAATCCCTTAGAGAGTAACAATGTAACATAGTATTGTTGGCAACTTTGGCTAAATTAAAGTAATCAAGAGTGGTCAAGTTTGGCCACTAATTCATGCAACGTGAAGAGGAAATTCCTAGAGTGGGAGTGGACCAGTAGGGAAATTGTCCCACAAAATTACCATCAACTGAAATGCAATGACATTAGAAAGCAAAAATGTCAGTGAAGTGAACTGCAATGAAATTACGAAGCAACAATGGGAACATTTACGAGAAACTACAGCGATCTGAAATTCAAAGAAAGCAACAACCAAAACGGATAAGAATAGAACCTATGTAAAAAGATGAGGACTTTTAGGAGAATTATTTTCCTTTTAACAGAAATTTAATGAAATTTGGCAGCAAAACCCAAAATGGAATCTAGCCTAAGTAGCTTGAGAAACTGGGATATTACGGTATACATATGAAAATTTAATATAAACAATATAAATTGGATACAATATAAAAAAATAAATATTATAAATAAATAAAAAAAAAACAGGGACAAGATAAATTACCGTGAACTAAAATCCAATGAAACTACGAAGGAACAACCAAAACATATGTAAACAGAATGAGAGATGACATATAAAAGAAATTACAATAAAATTAAATGCAATGAAATAGGAAGCAACAATAGGGGCATTTATGAGCAATTAAAGGGAAGTGAAATTTGGGCAGAATATAAGTAGACTGGGAACATTCAAGAGAAAACACAGTGAATTAAAATACAATGAAATTTGGAAGCAACAATGGGGACATTTAAGAGCAATTACAGTGAAGTGAATTGTAATGAAATTAAAAAACAACAATGGAGTCATCAACATTAATAAAAACGAGTTGCAGTGTTGTAAAACGGCCACCCGACCCACCCGGCCCCATCTAATAATAACAGTATTCGATTATTGTAAACGGAATGATTCTTGGCAATAAACTAAAAAGTGGTTGTTGCCAATAAACTGAATTGATGGATGAAACAACGCATCAGTTCAGGAATATGCTTCTTAATATTAAACAGATGGCTAAAGGCTCTGTCGTTGCAGACGATTAAAATTAAAGGAATAGTGAAACTCCGTTAAATATTGAAAGCACTTTACTTGCTGCCGAGAATCAAGTAAAAAAAATAGCATACACGAACCCATAGTATAAAAGGCGTATTTATTTATTTACGGTGGAAATCCATATGAAACTGCATGGAGTCCGGGTCAGGTGACGCGCTGATTGAGTGAGTGAAGTGAAGAAAAATCAGCATTTGTTAGCCGTGTGCGCAAACTAACGACTTAACTTTCAAAGAATAAAACAATGCTTCACGTATATGCAACTTAATATTACACTTCTGGCGAAAGGTTCTGTCTTTGTAGATGATTAAAATTAAAAGATTAGTGAAACTCGGTTAAATATGGAACAAAATGCGTTTGTTAGCCAACGTGCTCAAAAATACATAGACGACGTATAGACGGCATACACGCCTTTCACAACAAACACATGACAGCGCAAACCATCCCAATGTTGCAAACGGTGAATCAAACACCACCCGTGCACCATCCTTCACCGCTTGCTAACGGTTCTGTCATTGTGGACAATGAAAATAAAAGGATTAGTGTAACTCGGTCAAATCTTGAAAAAAAAATATGACAAAGCCGTCATTAAAATGACGCCGTATTCGTATGAAAGTCCGTGGAGTACGGGTAAGGAGTAGTGCTCAATGAGTGAGTGAAACAAACGAAAATCAGCGTTTGTAAGCCAGTGTGTGCAAAAATACATAAACGGGATACACGTCTTCCGGAACAAACACATGAGAGAGTAAGCCGTCCCAATGTTGCAAATGGTGCATCAAACACCACCCATGCACAGCACGGGCTTCAGCTAGTTTAAGAGAAATTACAGTGAATGAATGCAACAAAATTAGAAAGCAACACAATGCGGACATTTAAGAGAAATTACAGAGAACTGAATGCAATGAAATTATGAAGCAATAATGAGAAATTACATTGCAGTGAAGTGAATACAGCGAAATTAGAAAACATAAATGGGGACGTTTAAAAGCAATGTGAAGTGAAATGCAGTAAAATTTGGAAGCAACAACAAAAATAGAATTTAAGCACTAAGCAAAATGAAGAGCTGAGGACGAGAAATTACAATGAATTGAAATGCAACGAAATTTGAAATCAACAACCATAAAAGAAGATATATTAATAAACAAAAACGGAACATTAAATGTTAAGAGTGAGGGTCTAAAAGTCAAAATCCAGAAGGAACATGGACAAGCCTTACAGTCATGGT
>JAHWFP010098972.1:374-11706 GCA_023313725.1 Lithobius niger | reverse complement strand
AGTTTAGTGCCTCGTTGTGTTCTGAAGAAGGTGAACGGCCTATTTTCACCGAAAATTCAAGGGAAAATATTTTTGGTTTGCTGAACTGTGTGGAGCATAAAATTCTGGGGTAGGTGGTATTGTGTTAATCTTGCTGTTTCTACGTGATGTTGACATTTAGCCACTGTACACGGCGGTTGCCGATCTTTCGATCCACATTATCCACAATCGGAGGGACAGGAGGGGATGCAGAATGAGGAGAGCGGGATGAGGAATCATCCTTGGCGTCCCTTTAGCACGAGGCATGAGGACGACGTAACCGAGGATAGGATAAGACGCGGCGGATGGCACACAGCCACGAGCGAAGTGAACAGCGTGATGGGCGTAGAGAAAAAAGGTGAGCTTACCGCTCCGGCTTTTATATGATGGAGGCTGCGCAGTAAGATGCGCAGTAGGTAGCAAACCGGAAGGACATCTTCGATTTAATTTCTCTAGATTGAACAGCATTTTGAGAAGGAGAATGCTATAAAAAAGGCAATGATATTTTCAAGGCAACTAGAAACAAACATTTGGTGATTAAACCTTCATCAACCAAAAAAGACATACACGTAAAAAATGCTAAAACTTGATATTCCATGGCACATTACAACATGCTTTGGCCAGTTAAAATCAATAAAAGATCACACCTTCCCATGATTTTAGGTGGTGTAGTTTGACCTGTAGAGAGGACAGACGAAAGTATCCCCAGAACAAGAAGTTGTCTATTTGACCCCTCTCAGGATCTTTGATTTGGCTGGATCAACTTTTTAATTTTTTGGACTGTAGACAGGCCTTGGAGGCTCGATTCCAAATTTGGTTTAAAAATGTTCACTTTTGAAGGAGTAATGAGCGCTGAAAGTTGAAATTTTAACCCCCAAGATCCTAGGCTGACCCATTCTAACACTGGCTATCGTCAGTGTTAGTAAGTAAAATTACAGAAGGGGACATTTAAAGGAAATTACAGTGAACTGAAATGCAATGAAATTGGGAAGCAACAATGGTGATTTTGGGGAAATTGCAGTGAACTAAAATGCAATGAAATTTGGAAGCAACAACTGGAACGTCTATCAGAAATTACAGTGAACTGAATAGTATAAAACTGGGAACCAACAATGGGGCCAGTTAGAGAAATCACTCTATAAATAAACTTGTTGCCATGGACGGACACGCTCCAAAATCGCGAGTGCTTACGAATCCAAAACCCCATTCAGTAAATTTAGGTTTAAGGTAGTAGTTTGTTCCTTGTTATTAAACTGGTATTAAATTGACGGGCCCAGTTGAGGTGACGAAAGGTTATGTCAAGGTCAACAGCATTAGAAGGAGCCAAATCAACTGAGCGTGGAAAAGAACTCTTCCGGGAAGATGACTTCAGGGCACCTCTTGCGTGAAAAGGTTTCGCTAAAGGAAGCTTTCGTTAAGGAGCGGGAAAAACAAACGCGCGTACACGACAAGAACTTAAGAATAAAAAGATGATACCTTTCACCCTTACGGCTTTTTTATAGAAGGGAAGCACGCATGCGCACTTCGTGTTAGGGAGCTGGATGGATTTATATAATTCATTCTCAAATGGGAATTTGCATTCCAGAATAAGAATGCTAAATATGCAGGGAATGCCAGCAATAGAAAGACCCGTATAGAGTAGTTGTCATGATCCAATATAACTACATAAGCTATATGGATAGAATGAACGTTGATGTTTTCGTTGAATCTTTGCAGGTCGTGTCTTAATTGGCAGAGCAAGCGAACGAAGCGTAGCCTATAACGGACACTGAATTGTAAAATTTTGGTCGGTTGGTTGCACTTTTGTAGTCTGGGTGGAGCCCAAACGAAAGGTCGGATTGAAATGAAATTGTACATCGTTTTATACTCCCAAAAGTATTGCAGAGCCAATATTTGACGTAAATCGAACAATTATTACGGAAGAAATTAAAATTTTTTGAATTTATTTCTAACACTCAGCATTATAAAATTGGAACCCTGAATAGTTAACCCTTTAACGAGTGAGTTACAAAATTGTCGTCGTGCATTAAGCGAGTTATTTTCACACCTATGGAGTGAGGCACTAACGTCCTAACGAAATATTTATTCTTCCGAAAAATATTGGACACTATGATCTTAAAATTGTTACGTGCATGCAACAGATATTCATTAATGTGCTCATAAAAAATCAGATAAATTGCTTTAATAGTTTCGGAGAAACAAAATTTTTAATTATAGGTTTTAACAAACTAAAAATTGAAAATCTCCGTGTTGAGAAAATGCGTCCGTAAGTCGACGTTAGTGGCGCTAAAAATCTTTGTTCCCACCTGACGAGCGGTAGTGTGAAGGTTTATAGGCTCCTTTTCCATTTTAGTTGTGCATCGCAGCTGCTGTTTTAATTTTTTAATGTTGTAAAACATCATCCTTCTCGTGATTTCAACAACGAACTGAACACAGGCGCTCACTTGAGATCCGAAGCGCACCATGGCGGCCATTGTGAAATTGTCCGTCAGCCAATGAGAGTGCGCCAAATTGGTCATGTGGTGCCAACTGGCCAATGAGGGAACGCGATATTCAATTGCTTTGCAAAGGCAGCTCGAGACAGCCGCTAACAGCCTGTTACACTCCATCTGATTCGCCAATGTCAAACGGGCATCGAGAAAATGTGTTGAGAGGCCCGGGTAGAAGGGAGCTTTTCAACGAACCCAAGATGGTGGCGCCCAGTCAAACGGTTCAAGAACTACCATTGATGGAAAATGACCAATTTTTTGCTTTTAAACTTCGGAAAAAAGGAACGAACCCCATATTTTTGCAGTTTTTAGTGAGACTACACTCAACTAAAGTGCTTTTTTTTTTTAATTATAGACATCGGTAACAACGTTTTGTTAACAGAAATCGTTGCACAACATATCTGGTAGCGAATTTAAGCTTTTCTTATGTCGATATTTTGGCCAACAATTTCATTATTCGACCCGCACTTCCCCATATAAGTTTCGAAGTATATATACGTTGCTCCACTCGGGCCTCATCGTTGATGACGTATATATACGTTCATGCTGCTTAAAGGGTAAGGAATTTCGACGACGCATACACCATACTGGTGGTAGTCAAGCAAACTTTAGAAAATACAGCAACTTAAATTTTGGTTACTTCGCTCCACCTACAATAGGCCTAAAGCCTGTTTCGTAGTTTAATTTTTCACTGCGAGTTCCTTTCATTTCATTTGGTGGAAGGTGCAGCTACGGTTCAAGCGTCCTTCCAGTGGTAATTGAAAGGTATTTGCTTCTATGTATAAAAGTACGTGAAAAGCTGTCACGGTCGTTTCTTTTGGGATGTTTCCGTATGACCAAGAGAGTAAGCCTTTTTTAGGCTAAGCCTCAGTGATCCAAACTGCATTCTTACCGGGCCTAATAGTTGCTCGAGCAAACAACTTATTTGTTAATCTATATACAGAACAAGAGAGAAGATAGAAATTATGAAACTTACTTTTGAGATTCAAGCCGCAGCCTCTCTTGCTCCTCGCATTTTCGAGCCTCTTCTTCTAAACGTAAACGTTCCTCCTCTTCCTCTTCCTGCCGCCTAAGTTCCTCTTCTTCTCGTCTATTGAAGTTAAGAAAAGAATGTATAAATTGAAAGTTGGAACAGAAAGCATTTTGAAGAAATCATATTATTTTGAAAGCATACCTTAATCGCTCCTTTTCTTCTATGTGAAACTTATGTGCTTGAATGAAAGGCCGAAATAATGGACAAATATTGTCTAGTAGTGTTACAAAACTCTGCATGGCTTCTTCTCGAGACATGTTCCCTAACAGTTGCCAAGCTTGCCTACAAAAAAGAAAGAAAGGATTGGTCCAGTAAGCAAATTGATTTAATTCATCTGCACTAAATAATTACTTTTCAGACATACTAAGTTCACAAACATTTGCTCAATTTGCGGCAGATGGCCCGAATGCACACGTTTAAAAATAACCTTGTCCCTTGCACTTCAAGAGTCACCGGCCCTACCTTTCATGATAAAAGTCAGCTTCATAGAGAGCAGTTACTATTGTAGATGAGAAGTTGTTAAATGTCTAGAATGGATGCTGTTGTTCAAACAGCTGTATCATCGGCCTCTTTAAAGTATACGTTTACTTTAGAAAATGGGGTCAACGAACCAATGAAATATTGTTATTGTTTTGCAAGGCTGCACAGATTCAATAATGTCGTTTTACTTGATTTAGTTTTATACCTGCACATTGTGATATTTTTTCCAAGCAATATCTAATTTCTTTCATAACCATATAGTTTTTACGGTCTGTAATTCTTCAGTTATTGATTTAAGAGTTTTACCGATATATTAGTCAAATGAGGTGCCAGTATTGAAATGTAAAAAATTAGTCAGAATTTAGTGAAATTACTGAATTTTAGGCATTTTAGGCATTTAGGCATTACGGGAAAAAATACTCGTAAATGGAAATGGCTTTCATTTGGTATCTCTGAAAGGCCATTTTTTTTTAGAACAAACAGAGGACAGAGGATAAAATAACTAGAAAAAAAACTCATAAAAGATGAGTTCTTCCAACAACCCTCCCCTACCCCCTAAAGGTTGGAAGAATTTGCCACACTGTCACCAATAAATGCAATAGTGATAACAAAATCCGACTGCCACCAAGTTTCAGATCCCAATCGCTCTTACTAATCCTTAACCCTACCATGGCCAAGGTGTGGTCCAACAGACCACAAAAACAGATTTTTTTCGTATAGCCTATAAAATCTTTTGTTCCCCCCACAAACATTATTCCTTCCACGTATTCCTCACAAATTATGCATACAATTATTTTGTAGAGCGATACGAAAATATATCCATGTATTCATGTATTTTAATGAATACATTGGCCAACTACGGATCCGTTCTACACTTTGGCCAACTACGGACCCGTTCTTTTCGCTTATGGCCAACGTGTGGTCCAATGGACCACACTGCACAACTACAGCAATAAGCCTTTTCCAGCAGAAGTTCCTAAAAACTTGAAGCAGACTGTTTTTCACATGAAACGTGAAAAACATTCCACTGTCACATAAGCAATGCACCACCTATTCAAACTAGGAGAGGAAATGAACAAAAACACAAGTTAAAATAAGATCAGCAAATCTGTATGGTGTTCCACAACATGTGGTTCTGCCATGTCCAATTTACTGGAACGGTCACTGAAACAAACTCGACCACCAAATGCTTCAGTACAACAAGCAGGATAGGCAAGGAAAGGCCAATGCAATGTTTGCATTAGTAGCGCACCTACAACTGGGAAGCCGAAATATGACCTACCGCAACAAAGACAAATGTTCTCTAAATGCACCAAAAATGTTTGCAATAAACATAAGATAATTATATGTACTCTTTGCAGCAATGATGAAGATACTGTTCGTTAGTTAAAAGATTGACTTCTATTCTTCAAAAAAACCTGTCAAGTACTTTTATCTCCTATTGTTACTGTTAAGTATTTAACCGAAGTAAGTAAAAGGTAAAACATAAAAGCTCTTTCTGAAACTTGTTCTTTGCTGCTTATGTGTTCCTAAAAGTCTTTTTAAAATTCCCCATCCATGGTCTGAACATGCAAATAGCAAATATATTCATAAATACTGAGTCGTTCATTGATTTTTCATGCATGGTCCATTGGACCACACCTTGGCCATTTACGGACCGAAAAAGAACTTGGCCATGGTAGGGTTAACCGACACTCAACCTCAACTAACTCAATAAATAAATAAATAATAAATATAAACCCTCAATTGCTTCTTTTGACTACAGCACAAACTGCTATTCTGATCATTTCAAAATTACTTCCAACGCTACTTTTGCAATAGTACATATCGTACAAAGAAGTTGTAGTCCAGTACACAGAATACTGAAAAAATAGTAATGGAGCTGTCCATACACAGCGCATAAGATTTCTCACGTAACTAATAGCAGTGAGAAGGAGTAATGTATAAAATGCCCAAAAAAAGTGCAACATGAGATGTGAAAGAGTCAGTAGAAAAACAATTTCGAATTGCAAAATATATACATTTAATCAAATGTAAGCAATATGATTTTTGATTTTTTTTGCAAGCAATTTAATTTTGGAGGGCGTCTGTAATGTTTTGGGCGAGAGGAGGGCAAGCTGAAGCATAAACAAACATCAGTCACAACATACGGGCACTGCAGTCATGGCCAGTACGCACTTATAGAGACGAAAAAATATTGCACGTCATCATGTGGCCAGTAGTTGAACCTGGGTCGTCCGATTACATGTCGACTGCTTTAACCGCTAAGCTACCATGACATTGTCCACATCAACCACAACCGGACTTATAAGCTCTCACGACTGATGTTGATGACTTGGGTACATTTCCATGCAACATGACACATGAAATCTTTTCGTTAAGATGGCTGCAAATTGGACTTACTGCAATCACTGGAATACTACAACTGGTGTTAGATTATATAATTCCACTAGCATATCATCGAATACCAACTGACAACCCAACATTTTCTAAGTCCAACTTTTCTAGTTAGCACCCCTAAAGGGAAAATGTTGGGTTGTCAGTTTTTTGTGGACCACCCTATATAATTCCGTTACCGGTACCCATCTAATATACAGGGTGTAACAAAAGGTTGTGTCCAAACTTAGATGACTAATTCCTTAGGTCAAACTAAGAATATAATTCATATAAACATTTGGCCAAACACGTCTTGTTCTTTGGTTATCGCATGAATTAAGAACCCAAATCCAACTCCGCCTCCCTATCTCCACCCACGCTCTTGCTATTGCAAAAACAAATCAGAATAGGAAGGTAGTGAGTGAATGAAGACAATGAACTGAAGGTAGAGAACAAACTGTTAAGAAACAAAATCAGACTAAAGGAAAAATATCTCTATTGCCAAACAATTTGTCCTGGAGGGGAAGCAACAATTGTTCGAAAACTACGTTAGTCGGTGTTAATGTAGGACTGATAATACCATAGAGGTTTTAATAACGCGAAGTATTAAACGCGAACATCAGTTCTGCACAGATCGAAGCTAAAATAAGAAAACCTTCTGAAATAAGAAAAGGCCGATAACAGTGCTATTGGGTCAAAGGGAATCACTTAACACTGCACGAACTTGCAGCAGCTGGATTATTGGTCTGGTGCTGTCGGAATCTGTTGTCCGTCTGTCTCTTACTATGGTGTTGGAGGTTTGCGTCGATTTAATAGTCCAGCTACTGTACGTTCGGTGATATTGTGACGAGTCCTTGTCAGCAATGCTAGATGGTTCACAATAATTCGTCAAAAATCCTTCCCTGGGCGTTAGAGCAGGTTTGCAAATGCCCTGCAGACGACGTTAATTTAATTCCATGAAGTGCTGGAGTGGTTCGTAAAAATAAAAAAAAATATTAAAATGTTATTGTTTCCCAAAAACACCTGGTTCCTGTGTATGGTTGGGGGGAATAGCAGTTACAGTAATTGTTCAAAGTTTCTTCCCTGAACATTAATGCAGGTTTGACACCGTCGAGCCAATGAGTTTCGGAAATGTTCGAAAATTTCCAACGGTGGTTTCGTTTTTGCAATAGCCAGAGCATGGGCGGAGGTGGGGAGGCGGAACTGGAATTTGGGTTCTTAATTCATGCGATAACCAAAGAATAAGACGTTTTTGGCCAAATGTTTATATGAATTATATTCTTAGTTTGACCTAAGGAATTAGTCACCTAAGTTTGGACACGACCTTTTGTTACACCCTGTATAACGACGAGAAAGTGGCATTGCCATGACAGCGAACAAACACGGCCTGGTGCACAACGGTAACAACAGCAGGATCTGCCCAACGCACATTGAGGGCTACGACCCCTGCGTTTTTTTTTTTCAAATATTCCTCGATCAGCTAGCACAACAGCGATGTAGATAACTGAAGAAGCACGTTTATCTAAGCCGGAAGAAGATAGGAGCACCATAGTCCATATTTTACACCTGTATGGACAAAATGCCTATTGAAAATGTGCAATATATTGATGAATATTTTTGACTGAGTTTCAGCGTAAACAATATTTTTACCATAACAAAGGAGTAGTTGAGCAAATTTGGCTCAAATCTGGTTTATATATTAACAGCAACCTTCACCAATGTCGGTCGCTACTCGCCACATGACGCGGAAAATTCAACAGTTGACGACTTGGATTTTAGAGCTACTCGTCAAAATGGCGAGTGATTAACAAACCCTGATGCTTAAATTGTCAAACCTCGGGAACAGTATTAGCCACAAAAAAAGCGGTTTGCAGCGTTGTGTGTAGAATTAAAAGGGCTCTCTAACCAAGTGTGCAATGCTGTTGCTAGTATCTTTAACTGATTAAAGTGTTAGGCAAACAATATTTATGCGTTAAGGAGCAGCACAACTGCTAAAATTGTTTCTACATGGCATGGAGGTAGCGGACATTGGCAAGTGCCACACAATTCACATTCGAGAAGGTTGACAGTCTGTAATTTCTGTGATGCAAGGTATACGATGGGTGGGGATGCCTATACCAATGTATACCCATCAATGCTGGAAATATGACAAGATTGACAGTCTGTAATTTCTGCAACGCAAGGTATGCAACAAGTGGTAATGCCTATGCCAGTGTATGCCCATCAATGCTGGAAATATGACAACAGGACTCTTTTGGGCCTTTGCCAAAAATAAAGCAGGGAATGGAGGCAAATTGTTGAATGATAAAAGTGATTTTTTTTCAAAGCTCTTTTTCTTGGTGTATTCAAGTTTTAACACAATTTCTACGGTAAAAATCTACGGGAAAAAATAGCATTCAAGACTACAAATGCAGACATGTAATGCGGACCATATTCACCTCCACCATAATGCAAGAAACTGCTTCAACAGATTTTAACTATGTAATATATTAATTTCTAAGGTCCATATAACCTTGCTATAATTTGGACTTTTTGGTGGAAAACAGTATTGATCAATAATGACAGAATAAACATGACCTGTTAAGACAGGTACATAGGATAGGCCTATGGAAAAGTAAATTCATTACCATACTGCCGTAATAAGAACCCATTGATGCAGCTAAATTTACCTCCTATCCTTTCCAATGACGTCTAAAACACCGACTGGCGGTGAAGATTCCGGAGAATACGGACCATGTGATACTTGCTGTGAAAACGCCACAAGCCGTAACTTGTCTTTATAAGTCAATTGCATTGCTTTACCCTCTTTATCTGAAAGAAAAGATAGAACACTACAGTCCCAAAATGGACTTCAACCACAAATCAAACAACCAACTGTTGGGAAAATTGTCCCATCTGTAGCCTATGTAATATGGGCAAATAAGATAAAGTAAAAATAAAAAAGGGCTTCAGGATATCTCAGACTAGACGGCAGCAAGTTCGCCTTTCAAACCCATATTTATCAACATGTAAAATCAAGTGAAATGATGCAAGCAGTCATTGGCGAACAAACTTAGAAATAGTCGTGTTTAATATTTTCATGTTGCATAATTTCTGTGTTACATCTACAATGTTAGAAGTTTTTGTTATAATGTGAGCTTTAACGAAAATCGGTAAACGGCGATAACAGTGGTTTTGCAAAGACATATTAAGAAACAAAATCACACCTAAACCACCAGGAAGAACACAGTTCACAGTTCTACTTGAATTTTCGGAGAAAATATCATTCTCCTTCTTCAGAAAATCACGCACAACACG
This sequence comes from Lithobius niger, assembly GCA_023313725.1. NCBI lineage: Eukaryota > Metazoa > Arthropoda > Chilopoda > Lithobiomorpha > Lithobiidae > Lithobius > Lithobius niger. Next base: position 2,013 of record JAHWFP010098972.1, on the reverse strand, counting down.
GAGGAAAAATAAGTTCTACTTAACACATTAGGGATGGATCGGTAACCGAAACCGATACCGATTTAGATTTTGAGTCAGTTTTTCGTACGGTGTTCGAAAAATCAAAGATTGATTAGTTGTTTTGAATTTTTTAAATAATTATAATTTTCTACATATAATTCACAGCAAAGCTCCTACTCATCTAAAAAGAAAATAGTAAAGGAAAATGGTGTCGCAGCTAGACCCATGGTCTATGACGCTGCTGAAAGTGAAAGCAGGAGCGAGTTAGAAGCTGGACTACTACTGTTACAAGAAAAAAACAAGAAATATCAGATTGGGGTGGAGGGTGGCAAAAAACGAAACCGCGGTTTTGTGGGCGTGAAAACCGAAACCAGAACCGAAGTCAAAAAATGAAACCGACCCATCCTTAGTGCACGTCTGTAGTGGAAGGGGTTAGTCAATATGTAGAGCTAAGTACTAATGTGGTAATATTTTTATAGTTTAACCTTTCCATACTCTGATGTATGCCTATGCAAGAAGAGAAAATAACTAAGTCCAAAGATGAAGAGCGAGCTTCAAGAGGGTTCCTTGGGAACTAGACTGAAGCAAGGATGAGTTATCAGAAGCTTGGTGCACGCATCAAGAGGATGCGAGACTGAATCAAGTCACCAACGTACTCCTCCTCTGGGCATACATCTAGAATGGAGGTGGTTGAGGTTTTTTTTTTTTTAGCATTCCAATACCGGCAACACAAACTGCAACACCTTGTACAAAAAAAACTAGCCCCAGCACACAGTATCCATAGATTGTGTTCATCCTTAAAGACATTTTCTTACCAAATAGGGCTAAGACTGCACTTTGTGGGATGACCCCTTACGGCATGAAAGTAGGCCTACAGGCTAACTTATTGATGAGGCAGCCTAACACTGCTTGACTAGCCTAAACTAGCCAGAACATTAAAAAAAATTGTCTGATACAATTTACTAACCCATTCTTATTATCTCTTGTTATATGAACACACACTATTTTTATTGGCACTGAAACCAAAGCCCCACCTAGCTAGCAACGATTTGAAAGCAACTGAGTAGCGACTAATGGCTTCTTGAGGTTATTGGCAAGTCAAGGTAAAAACACACTATAAAAGGAATGCACCGAGCCACGAAATATAAAACTGGTCGGGCGAACAAAGGATGATCAACACACTATTACTACGTACCCTACAACTTATTATCTACAGAAGGGTGTGGCATACCGTCTCTTTTCCACCCATAAATTTTATCGGTGATTGAGACTAACACGGTACAATCCTCATCCAAGACGCTATGTGCTACGATTTGTTTGAAGTATTAAGTCAGGGTTAATATATTTTTAGCTAATGTTTTTCACAGCCTTTTCCCAGGCCAAAATTAAAGTTTTCAAGGGCATCTAGAATTAACCCCCTCAACCAAATCAGTTTTCTTTTTAATGTGCTGGCAAGCTGCCATTTATTTATTTTCTCCAGTTTCCATCATCGCTGGGAAGGCACGTATTTTACATTATTAATTAGGCTGCATGTAGATGTACAGCAACGAACCAAACAGAGCCAAACTTCAAGACAGTTAGGGGCCTGAAGCCTTTTTCCGTTTTTTCTTCTAGAAACCGAGGGTATTAAAGACGAGGC
>JAHWFP010098971.1:14464-28488 GCA_023313725.1 Lithobius niger | reverse complement strand
GAGTGCCCCTTGGTAATCCCTCAATCTGTTACTTACTTATGAATTGTGATCTTACACTTCATTATATATTTATGTGCTTTATTGTATACATTTTCTGTCCAACTGTAATTAATTTATTTTATTTCTTTATCGCATGCAAATCACTATGTGACCATCTGAGTCGGACGATTTTGTGCGCATGCGGGTGAGAGATCGAAAGAGGGATGAATTGCTGGAAAAACGGGATTCCTATCTAGACCGTGTAAGAAGGCGGTTGGGCGTGCTGTTGGCCGGCTCTGTTGCCGACATTCCGTAGTTTTACCCCAGTCAGCCAAGAGGAGACCATTGGTGGGCTAACCGTGGTTGAACAAGTTCTCTACCTCAAGACTGGTGCCTCCGTACAATTGCTTATTCCGAGCTCTAAACTGTGTTGTGACATCGAACTTTATTGAGGCAAGTAGCGTACAAAACTGCTTTTACCGTAATCCAATTATGTGCGAGAAACTTGTTTTTATTGTGTAAAACTTAAGAAATCGCCGGCCCTGTGGCACGCCTAATAAATGTTCTTCATTAATTTAATACTCTTATGTCAAAGACTTATTCCATTTCAAAAGTGTACTTGGTTTGCTCGAGTTGGCGAGAACTCCCCCCCCCCCCTTTCATTTCAGCTTCCCCATCCCTGCTTGCGAGTGCCGGCCCTCTCCGTTACTTCCCCAATCAGCCTAAAAATCAGTCAGCATTCAGTGAATCCGTTGAAACGGCACCACCACATTTCAGAGAGGTCTGTGTAGCTTCATGATCACACTGGATGTTAAGGCAAGCTAAGCAGCAATGCTTCATTTCCTAGTCTTTGGTTATAAAATTTACAGTTAAACTCATGTACGACAATGTAGTTCTGCTCGTCCACAAATCTGTAGCGACTGAGTAGACGTAAGTAAATCCGCAATGATATTAGCACGAATTTCATTATATATGTGAATCTGGAATGGCAGTTTCACTAAAATACCTTCGAATCGGAATTTCATACTGAGGATTAAGGTTTGCAACAAGTTTCCGAAATCCCTGCTTTTCAACTGTGTAAATTGGCATCAAGTCAACACACAAAAATTCAGTCAATGCACAAGTTATTGCTTTGGCTTCTGCTGAATCCAAGAATAAAACTTTTTCTTCTCAAAAGATGCCCACATGGTTGACTACTGGTTTATAGGAAGCAGACGCAATTTAGCCCTCTTTGCACTCTGCAAGAAAAAAAAAACTAGCTATACAATTCTGTACAGTATTCAGGCACTCATTCCAAAGAAAGAAAAGAAAAAACTCATTTTAACGTAAATTTGTGACACAGGTGGGCAGAAATAAATTTCTTTTTTGAGGAAATGATAAGCCTAGGGACAGTTTTTTAAAAATAATAAATATGTTTTAAGTTTAGGATTCGTCTTAGATAGCTAGGCCTATAAAAAAATTTTGTTGCTATAACACGATCCCACTTTCCCCTCTCGACCGTAACTTTTAACCGTTAACGTAACTCCGTGTCGATACAATTCCGGCACCCCAACCTAATTACACCTCATCCAAGATTATAAACTTAGTGTAATTGAACGTTAGTCGAGCGGCAACCAACCCCCCCCCCCCCCCCCAAAAAAAAAATACCCTATGTAAATATTAGTATTGAAATAAAACGTTAACTCTAGCCCTAGGTGTAGTTTTTCACTTATATTACGAAAATGTAAGAAAAAACGAATGCTCAAGATTTAATTTAAGAACACAATTACTTACATGTTGATTTTTTGTCAGCTTCTGCATAAAGAAGTGGGTGCTTGTTTTCCAAGTGTTTGAATAAGTTTGAAGTGTTTCGCCAAAGTATTTTCGAAATTTTGGTGCGCTATCGTCGATCGGATTTCCAGAATCATCAGTTTTAAAGCCAAAGAAACCCAAATTACACTAGTTGCATTGAGTTTTCACACTAAAGGAGTCGTTTCATTTGCAATGTTTGAATCGGACGCCATGTTGACTGCTTTGAACTGACCTTGGTGAATCACGTGGCATGTTTCTTTTGTTTGCTGCGTGATCGACTTAACCTCTGCGTAACCTCTTGGAGTCGATTGCATTCACTTTCGACTGTGTTGTCTGGCAACGCTTCCGTAAGAATGAAAATATGATGGGGGAAAACATGCTGAGGTAACTAAATCGGGCGAAATCAATCACGAACTGCAATTATCGTTGTAATAGTTTTCACGGTAAGAAACAAATGCCCCTTTATTTATATAGGGACTTGTAAGATGCCCTTTGGCCGAAGAAAACACGATCATGCCAGTGCAATTGCCAAAGAAAATACAAGGTATGCTGTTACCAAGCATGAACTTGGATCAAACCATTATCTGGACTGAAAACATTGAGAAAATACGATTAGGGCTCGAAGTTTACACTATTACAGTGAACAAAGAAAAAGTGATGAATGTGGTAAAAACACATTTTAACATTTTAACATTTATCAAAATTTACAGGTAAACATTATTTGAAAATGGGTGACGTCATTCCAAGATGGTGGCAAGTTGATAAACAACTTGAGGTTGTTCCAGCCATTTTAGTGTTCTTTTTCTCTCTTTTATTGTAAGTATACAATTCTTTTTCGCCTTGTTTTGGTATCTTTGGAGTTTGTAAAGTGATATTGTCCATTTTAGGTGAACAAGGCAAGAAAATTTGCTGAAAATTAAATTCTGCTTTGTGTGTATGACTGTTGTGGGCAATGGCACAGGGAGGAGGAGGGTCAAAGGGGCCATGCCCACCGCTGAAACCAAAGTGAACTAAGAAGAAAACTTACTTTTTTTTTTAATTGACAATTTCTTTATTTTTTTTTCTTTATGTCAAGCTGTGTGAATGTTGTTAATAGCCTGTAGATCGTAAAATAAACTAAAAATTAATTTAGCATCATCGAAATATGTTTTAGTGTCTGACAGTTCTTGGATAAATTCCCCTCCCCTACTTGAAACCATTTCCCCGCTATAGCAATCCAAGTAACACATTCTGAGGCACTGCCCTAATCCTTTGTAATCTACCTGCTTTCCTCTTCCCTAACCCCAACCGCTCTTTCTTCAACCAAGTGTTTCCATCTCACTTCCTTAACCTTCAACCAGGGAGTGACGGTTGCCCATCGCCTTCCATCAGGCTATTCTGTGTTTTCTGCAGAGCTTTTGGCTCTCGGTTTGGCGGTGGAATGGATCCTTGGCCTTCAGGGCACGCATTTCATTATCTTTAGCGATTCCATGAGTGCCCTGGAGTCCTTGGCGAATTACAATCCTCGGAACCCCTTGACACAACGTGTCCAAGCTTTGCTTTCCCGCTTGCCTGACCAGCGGAAAACCGTGCTTTTCTGCTGGATCCTGGCCCATGTTGGGATAGGAGGAAATGAGCAAGCGGATTCTGCAGCAAAAGGGGCCCTTTCTGGCCCTCTCAGAAGGGATCTCAGCCTTGTTCCCTCGGACGCCTTTCCAACTCTGCGTCTGAGGTTACACGCTTTTTGGCAAGCCTCGTGGGATGGACAGACGGCAATAAATTACGAGCTATTAAAGGCACTGTTGAGGAATGGCACTCGACGTGTCGCCGCAGTCGCCGTGAGGAGGTGGTGTTGGCCCGTTGCGCATTGGTCACACTCGACTTACTCACTGTTTCCTTTTGCAGGGGATTGACCCTCCTGAATGTTATTGGTGTCGGCGGCCACTTACGGTCCGGCACTTCCTTGTTGATTGTTGCCATCTTGATGGTTTTCGTCGTCGTTTCCATCTTCCGCATGACATTGTGCGTCAATTGGGCGATAAGTCTGTCCTCCTGTCCGGTGTTTTTCAATTTTTGCAGGAGGTACAGATGTATGACAAGATTTAGATTAGGGGTTTGAATAATATCTCTGTAATGTGTGGTGCAGTGGCAACTCGGACCACTGCACTGTGACTGAGGTTGGCGCTAATGACCAAGCTGTCGACGCGCCATTAAGCCTCACCTCCCCCCCCCCCCCCTGGTCCAACCATCCAACCCAAAAAATTATTAGAACCCTTCTTGTGTGGGTATAGCCAGTCGGTCATAATATTGTACTGGTATTCTAATAATATTGGTATTCTTTCATCATTCCCTGACTTTCTTTGGCAATGCTCGTAAGAAGATGAAGCCAAGCCAAAATCAACGGTTTTTGCGAGGAAGTAAATAAGGCAGGAACAAGTAGAAATGTAGATGAAGGCTGTCTTGAAACAAGTGAAAATCTTCCAGTTAAAAAGTCGAAAACAGCAACACGCAAATTGGATTAGGCAGGACAGAAATCTAGTCGGCTCAGATGGTTTAAATAAATAGGGATGCCAACCTATTTATGCTGCCTTTTGGCCTAAATGTCAGACTGTCTGAGCGGGGAATTGAACCAACGACCTTTGCAACCAAACGCCGAGATCTTACCACTAAGCCATACTAACACGGCCCGAAGCAAGGTGTATTTATTTAACGCAAGTTGGATCTAGGAAAAAACTTTGGCCGAAGCCAGAAAGAGCAAAAATCAGGTCTTCTCAATGGAAGAAAAGTGGGAATTTAAAACAAACTGTTTGGTTCCAGACCAATATAATGTTTTTTCCACAAGTGGTGCAAAATGAAAGAAATCGTTCTTTTCAACATAAATGGCTGAACAAGTAAGTACCAATGACTCGATTACAGCGAAGAAAAAAATTAGACATCTTGCAAAACGTGTGTGATTTTTGTGCCAGGAAATTCTGGCAAAGGAAAAGGCCAGTAACTGCATTCGTTAGTATAAACAGCATTCACTATAAAAAGATGCTATTGAATTGTTAGACGCCCACAGCCAAAACAAAAAAATACGAAGAAAACTCAATGGACGAATCGGACAATTTTCTTTCTGTTACTTCCGGAAGAAAAGGAAGAGACAAAGAAAATAATTAAATTTTTTTATGTCATTTTTACATAATTTGGGATGTACCAATATTATTTAATTTATGGGGCTTGGTTACCGTTTTTGCCAATGCCATATTATTTTACCAATTTAGTCAAGTTGCATGTTGTTGTTATTGCACATTATTGCATCTTATAACTTTTAATATCAGGGTAGGGCTAAACATTTATGAAATTAATCGCGGATGTGGAAAATAATAACAGGCCAATTTTTTACAGAAATCTTAAAATTACGACGAAAATAAACATTTAGGCTAATTAAAAATTGTTTTGATTGTGTAAAATCGTCCATGAAACTGGTCTAAATTGTACTTTTTGCCTTAAGTAGGGCAAAATTATGGTCATGGAATTAATGTCATAAGGAAAGAAGGGGGAAGTTTGAGGCTTAATGGCGCGTCGAGCAGGTCATTAGTGCCAGCCTCAGTGCAGTGGTCCGGATTGCGCTGCGCCACACATTACAAAGATGTTAAACAAATCCCAAATCTATATCTTATCATACGTCTCTGTACCTCATGCAAAATTTTAAAAAAATAAAAAAAACTCGGACAAGAGGAGGACAAAAGGTCCAGGGTGAAAAGATCCAGGAAAAAATGGCCTAAAGAAAAAAGGTTTGCATAAGAAGGTTCGGGAAGAAAAGGTCCGTGGAAAGAAGATTCGGAAAAAGAGATCCAGTGGAAAAGTGTCAGAGAGAAAAATGCCAAGGAATCTGGGGGATTAAAGTGTATGAAAAGAGGTCCGGAAAAAAAGCTGCATGAAAAATTAAGTTTTTATTTTTCTTGAACATTAACAACATTAACGCATTATAGACCATAGTGCTACATAAATTGTTCAAGAATATGTAAAAATAGTACGCTTCAGAAGCCAGATAAGGTAGTTATGAACAGTAAATTGCTTCAGCTTCTGGGGCTCCGCCTTATGACTTCGCTTGCAAATTAAAACTTTTTCTTCTTCAATAAAGGGACACATTTGGTGATAAATAGCCTAATGGTATGTTAATATTAATACCACCAAAAATGGTACTACCGGTATTGCAATTTCGTGGTGGTTCTTGGTATCATTTATTTTCTAAACTACGGTATACCGGAATTACCAGCACACTGCGCAACCCTAGAAGTGACAACGTTTATTAAGCAATTTGAGTTTATATTCAGTTATGTCTGGTCACATGTGGTTAGCTACATATGACCAGTTAGTTAACTGTTCCAAGGGTAGGCTGCAGTAGTCGTATATGACGTCACAAGAAGTATTGTAACGTGATGCATTGCATGTTATCATTTCCTACACAAGACCTGTTTGCATCACACAACATTACTATTAATTAATATTCCAACCTTTATGACAAACTGGAACCAGTTTATACCAGACCCACTCAAATGTAATCGAAAGATTTCAAATAAAAGAATACATATAGAACAACTCGTAAGCCTTGGTAAAACTTAAAAAAATTTGAGAGAACCGTTAAATACGCAAGTAACCAGAATGAGTTCCCAGATTTTGTTTGTGCGTTACATCAGAGGTCCCCAAACTTTCCAAAATAAGGGCCATACAGCACGGATTGTTCTTCACCTGGTCCTGTTGTGAAAAAGGGAGGATGCTTAAGGTGAGAGATGCCCAGGCCTTGTGCAGGTGCTAAAGGAAGAGTCCACTATTACTACAAGGAGGGAGAAGGAGCCAGTAAATATAGCATGCAGTACTATCTTTATTCACATCATATAACTTTTAGGAAATTTTTCGTAGAAAATCGACAATTTGAGGGGTGGGCTTTTAACTCCACTATTTCATGATTTCGACTTTACAGCATTTTAGGGGGTGGGCTTCAGCTTCAACTGGGTTTTTAATACATTTATGGTAGATGCATCGGTTTGGAAGGATTTGCTTTCTTCTGTGAGCAAATTGTACATTCATTTTATTCATACACCATTTACTTGAACAAAAGGTGGGGAGAAAAACCATTTGTTTCGGACTCAGAAGTAGAGGGTTTTCCTTGTTTTTTTTACTCGTACTACTTACGGATTTGCTTCATATTGTGCAGGGAGAAGGTTATCCTTCGTTTTATTCAAACGGCCCATGATGCGGAGGGCATCACGCTCCGAATCAACAATGGTGAGAAAATCATCTAGAAGGTGAAAACATTTTTTATTGCCATATTATTTTATGGTGCAAGATTGACTAGAGGGCCGAGACAAGCAGATCGAAGAGTTTAGGGCTGGAACGCGATCCGAATACAAGCCGCACGAAATAATAGTAAATGGAATTCCACCTAATGCCGTGGAGGTGCCACAAGGCTGGACGAATGGGAAGAAGCTTGAAGGCATCTGTGATGTCTGCTTTACACAGATATGTGCTAGGCCCAATGATGATACCACTCGAATTCCGTCATCGAGGCGAATGTAGGAAAGGGAAAACTTAGACTTGTCGATGGGTCATTCAGGATTTGATTTTGATTATCGGGATCATCTGAAAGGTCCACAATTAATTTCGTCTTACCTGAATATTTTCCTGTGGGCAAGCCCAGTGGGTTACTGCGCACCACCGGAAAAGGGGGAGTATCAAAAGGCCTATAATGGATCCCATTTTTAACTCGACGTCAAGCTGTGTTCTGACACCACTTTGGTTCCTTGCGTGCCAACAGTAAATTACGACACTCGAGCAAAACTTGGGGCAGTGACTCCAAATCTGTATGAAAACCACTGCGGAGGCCTTCCATTAGGTCAGGCACCACCACTCGGTCAGCGAAGTTTGAGAATTCTGCCTCCTCGAGTTCCGCGATGTTAAGGGGGTGGTAGCTTCCAAGGGAACGTGTGGTGGTCAGGAAAAATTCACCTGGCGGTTTGAGGTGGCTTACATAGCTACAAATGTGAGCATACGGGCATGCCCGACGCGAGCAACCTTTATCACCGTTAAAATTGTTACAAACTTCGGCACGGTTCAGGCAGATTCTTAGACGACCCAGAACATCGAACATGCTAGCACTGTCTAATGAAGCAGTGGCGGGAGTTAGCCTCCCGTTTCGTTGAGCACGATCCCCAGTTTGCAAACATGAGCTGAAACCAATGGACATGAAGCAGTAGGGTGGGTAGTGCTACAACACGCTGCACAAGCAAGAACAATGTCCCGTGAACATTTGATTGTACAGGATTTGGTCCGGAATGCTCCAGTCAACAGCAGTCCGTGTTGAGCAAGTATGGAAGCAGCCTTTTCAGAAAATATAAAGCTAGATGGTACTGACAAAACAGAGTGCCCCCAAGCCGCCTGTACATATCCAGAATGTTGCGCAAATAATGGTAGAATTCTTTGTGCCGCTGTGGAAATGCATTGCACATCACAGTTTTAAAAATACCAAACACTTGCACAAATTCATCCATCGTGAGAGGCCTATGCAGTCTATGATCGCTATTTTTTAGATTAATGATCAGAAGTAACAAGCGTACGAGAGGCGTCTGGCTGGGCGGCTTGCACAAGCGGAAAAATAAGCAAAGCAAGATTAATATTCTTACCGTCTCAATTTTACTTTTTTATTTGTGCACTCACAGGCGTCATGTGCGCAATCGAATCGGCCGCAATTCCAAAGCCAATGCCGCCACCATTGCCGCACACGTGGCCCAACAGCTGATCGTTGTTTTCGAAGTTATGATTCAGCCGTTAAGCACAGAGCGATTCAACGCAGCAGCCAGGGCGGATCCAATTTCTTGCTTAGGGGGAGAAGGTTGTAGACCCCCAAGCAAAGACGCCGGTCTTGCCACAGTGTTGTCGCTCACTGTAAACAAAGGCAGCGTTTATCTGCTAGCCTGAGCCAACTCGCGCTGAATGCTGCCCATTTGACACTAAGCATTGCATAGTCCCGCTTACCACTGACAATGACATCAATAAAGTTGTCTTGTGTTGACAAGAGTTGCTGCACATTGGAAAAGTTGTTGCCGCCGATGACAAACCGAGAGAGAGAGCATGGCCCATCCATAATCAAAATTCCAGGAACTGTGGGAGGGGGTACAGGGCAGTGGATTGTGTCAATTTCTATGGGAAGGGGTCCTAAAAATTCCAGGAATTGCGGGAGGGGGTGGTCAGAGGTGTGTTAAACAAGAACCTGAACCCCTTTCTATGGTATTGCATCATGATATTCTAAGAAGAAGTGAGGGGTGTAGTAGGAATGTAGGGGGTGGGGTCCTGCTGTACTGTAACCCTGGACCATTTTCTCTGGTAATGAGTGGCAAAATTTTTTATTTTTCATTGAAATCATGCTTTGTAATTGAGGTATTGTAGTACTCTGTAATTGTAGTAATTTAATTTAACTGGATGATATATATATATATTCCTACTAATCCATTTCATAGTTTTTTCGAAAATAGAAGTTATGTTTGTTTACTTGTAGCTGAAAAAGAAAGCCAGTTCTGTTTGGTTTGGGTAGGTTTTGCGCAAAGGAGAATGCTGAATGGACAGTTGTAGGGAATGACCAGTTAAAACCCATCACTCTTTCCCCTTTGTTATACTCTAGAGAGACAACCTTGCTCGGTAGTGACGTTCATTTTATTGTTTGTGAATTGTATCCCTTAGCTACATTTGTTGTGATACGTTTCCTCAACCCATAAGGTCTTGTGGTGTAGTCTGGTGACACAGCAGACTTGTTAAAACAGGCCACAATCTAAGTACTTAATACCCCACACACAACCATTAGTATGAGTATTCACCTTGAAATTCGATAACATCACACTTTCTAATTGTAGTAATTTAATTGGATTAAATTAAATGTATGATATATTTTTTCTATTATTTCCTATCAAGACTGCATAGTTTTTTAGAAAATAGAAGATGATGTGCTGTGTTTTACTTTTAGTTGAAAAAGAAACCCCCGTCCCACTTGGGTTGGGTAGGTTTTGCACAAAGGAGAATGATACCTGCTCTTCCCCTTTTCCCTTTTGTTATTCTCTAGAGAGAGACAATCTTGCTCTGTAACGACCTTCATTTATTGTTTGTGAACAGGTGGGATCCCTTAGGTACAAATGTTACGATACGTTGTCTCATACCATTCTAATTCCTTCTATTTAGCAATCCACAGCCTAATTTCTTAGCACCCCACACAGTCACAGCAGTACGAACATACACCTTTTTGTTATTTTACTATTAACTTTAATTTTAAATTTGATCATCTTTTTTTCTTAATTCTATTTATGATTTTTTTTCGCTATTAATTTTAAATTTAAACTACCGGTTTTGTTCATTTTTTTTCATTTTTTATTGTTTTTTATATATTTTTTTTATTATTTCGTTCAATTCACATTTTTTTCTGCTTCAGACATTTACTCTTTTCTTCTGATTGGTTGCTTTTGACTTCTTCAACCAGCTCACAACAATCTTCAATTTTAGTAACAGCACGGATACTGTAACCATCTTCCTTCATTACTGCTTTGATTGCACGTAGCAACATTTTATAATGTGCCAAACTTTCTGCAGTATCTGCATGGCACTTACAGGTTTGACAGTCAGTAGGAATTTGCACCTGTATACTAACTTCAGCTCCATTGCCAACATGAACTGGTATGGAGAAGATTGATGCTGATGCAGGGGTACCCTCTTCTATAGGGTAAACACTCATAACATCTTGCATTTCATCTTCCAGCAGATTGGCGATAACTGATGTGTTGAAGCGTATAATTTCCGCAATTAGCTTTCCAATACGTTTGTTGTGTTGTTTGACGGTACAACTGGTAGCTACGGATTCAAGATTAACATACACATATTGTTTTAAGTTATCACACATGGCGCACATCATAGAATCGTTCAAGATATTGCAGCCACAACTGGCACAAGATGTACCCAGATCGTCTGCCATGGCGGATCGCAATAGTTGTGTTGGGGACGAGTACAAAACTTTCTCAGTCTCAAGAGGTGACCTGATTGGTCACTCCATCCCTTTCTTTTTGTGGACAAACCCTCTTTTCAACCATCAACAACAATGCCATTACCCCATTCCCCTACCCCACCTCTTTACTCGTGAGAATTAAAATACTGTTGAGCTATATTGGTCTACTATTGTATCCCCACTATTAAATCATTTACTTTTTTTTCCTATTCTGCAATTAGTTTTTTAGTGTGCACACTGTTCTGAAAAATAAAAAAATAATAAATTTTACTGTACCTGAATAGAAGTGTAGAATACGTTTGAAAGATGTATTTAAGATGGGTGCGTTTTTTTTTCATTAATCCATTTCTTACATACGTTTTTTAAATCCAATCTTACATCGTTTTATTTCTGGGGAAAGGAAAGGTGTACTATTATGTACAAATAAAATATGGGGTGTACATTGTACTTAGAAACGTTTTGTTTTGCTCTGAAGAAACTGTTAAACTGGAAAACATCACGTGTATGGTTTTAACTGGGTAGGAGGGGGACAGAACAGAATACGGTGGCTGATTTACCTAAGTTTTGAAATTTTCCACTTCTTGGGAATGAAATGGTGTAATGTACAAATATCAGCAGGGCGGATTTGTACTTGGAATTTTGTACTCTTGTTGTACTGATCTGAAGCATTTTTAAACCGGTCACTAGAGTGTATAATGGATTTAGTAGAAAAGAGTATGTTTGGTTTTTTAACTGGTTTTAACTGGTTGGTGGGGGGAAAATAGTATAAAACGTCCCCAGCATTAGAGTGATACTTTAGTCATGTCGTCAACAAGCAGTGCTGAAGACAGTTGCGATTTAGACCAAGTTTTGGTCCGATTTTGCTAGACTTTGTACCACCGGGAAATGGTCAGTGGGCAGCCAAAGAACACGATTATCCGAGCTACGTAACGACTGAAGAAGACCCGAGTTTTTGCCGGCGGACTAAATGGTGAGAGAAACTTTTTAAATCAAGAGTTGTTAAATGTGGCTTTACGTGAAAATGACGTGGCCCAGTGTATTGAAAATGTGGACCAAGCTTCTATACTGCACAGAAACAATGATGACCCGTTATTCTGTCACAATGGTCAAGTGATTGTGGGTAACGAACAGCCTAAAAAAAATAGCTGATAACGATTCAACATGTTCTTCCGTTAATGATGGGTGCACTAACTACTCTTTAAACAATGTAACTAATCATAGTGAACAACAATGCTGTAATTTCAAATTGTAAAAATACTGATGAGGTGGTGCGTGAAAATACACAAGCTTTTTAATCAATGTACGTCATTGGTTGGTACTGTATCAATTACTAGTACAAATCCGTCATCGATATGTAATACTGTTAACAATGACTGTAATGTTAGATTAGGATGTGACAATGCAGTTTCTCGCATATCACCATACAGTGGAAGTGATAGTCATGACTCCCCACCTCTATTACCCAATACAAACAGTGAACAATATTTTATTGCATTGTTACGGGGTGGTTTAACGTCGTTTGAAGAGTGTAGGTTCGATTTTATTCAACATTGTTCTGACGATTGGCGCAATATGCTTACCCCTCAACTCATGGAACAGTGCATTGTATCTGTGTCACCTACATCCAATATTACTACTACTACTACTACTACTACTGCTACTGCTACTGCTACTGCTACTAGCAACGCTAGAAAGGTTATTTCATGCAACATCGACCCAGGTGTAGCTTTTATGTGGTTGCCGGATTGATGACAAAACGGCCTATATTATGGACTGGGGCTTACCTCCCTCCCCCCCCCCCAACCATAGTTTGTGTAAAATACGTCAGTTGGAAGGTAGCTATCCTGCAGGTCCTTGTGCTGCTAAAAACAACTGTTCATTACTTCCCATATCTCTGTAATGTGTGGTGCAGTGGCAACCCGGACCACTGCACTGTGACTGAGGTTGGCGCTAATGACCAAGCTGTCGACGCGCCATTAAGCCTCATCTCCCCCCCCCCCCCCACAATGCCACAACCAAGTACACTACAAACTGGAGGTGGTGTAGGTAGAGGTGTGACTAATAATGAACCACTTAACCTTCCCTGGTCCATCAAACAGTCGTGTGAATATTCCTGTTGTGCCTGTGGTTGTAGATGATTCTGACGATGGTGATGTTAATGACACCGTCATTGATGGTGATGGTGATGATAATGAACTGTCTAATGGTGTTACCAACGAAAGTTTTACCATTGTGCCACGTGCTATTGAACGTTCAAAAAAATTTTAATTCACCATCGCTGATTTTTCTGTCCGTTTAACTGACCCCTCCCATTTTGTCAACGGTGAAGATCTACCAGACTACTTATGTGCTGTTTTTGCCGATGTTTTAGCCCAAATCAAGCCTACACATTGTGAAAACACCAGTAACCTACGTCTAGTGATCGAACCATCAAGCTTCATCAATGCCATTTCACTACCATTCATGCATCATTCAGACCTTACGGGTGATGCAATTTATAGCCGAATTTATAGAGCGTCAAATTCAGTCCAATCAAGAATTTGATCCCACAGAACCAATCCACATCTCTGTTCAGCATGGCCACAAAGACAGAAAAGGATCCGGGTGGCGTGATATCCGTGGTCCTAGAAAACTTACAGTGCTAATACTTGGGGAGTGATTGGCACAGAAGCAAAGTGTTGTTTTAATTAACAATAACAATCAGTTGTGTCTTACACGCGCCATTGTAGTGGGACAATATCTGATTAGGAAACGACTTGACCCAACACAACATAACATCGATGCTTACATCAACATTCAAAGACGTGACCAACAATGTTCCACAAGAAAGCTAACTAGTTACACGAAGCTGCCGGTGTACCTCTTGGCTCCTGCGGACTCGCAGAAGTTGAAAGATTTCAAGAGTACCTCATCGACCATTACCAACTCATCGTCATCACTGCATCGGCACAGTTTCATATCGTGTACGAGGGTCCAGTGAAAGCAAATCCTATTTATTTATTGTACACTGACGAACACTGGGATTTGATTACATCATTGAAAGTATTTTATTGTACATCTTACGAGTGCGACAATTGTCACAAGTGCTACAACACAAAAAATGCACACGTGTGTTTTAAAGTGTGCAGTGCTTGCCAGGATGAGTTGTGTGAGTCTAAAGTGTGCAGTGCTTGCCAGGATGAGTTGTGTGAGTCTAAAGTGTGCAGTGCTTGCCAGGATGAGTTGTGCGAGTCTAAAGTGTGCAGTGCTT
>JAHWFP010098971.1:194-13494 GCA_023313725.1 Lithobius niger | reverse complement strand
GCATCGAAACGAGAGTGAGCGATACGCATCCAATCCTACTTTGACTTGTACAGTTCTTGTTGGAAATTATGATTACTGCGTAGATGATGTGGCCGTACTCAGAAAGGCTTGTGAGCGATTTAGGACAATGTTCTTAGAACTGACAGGACTCGATCCGTTTAAAGTCGCCATCACTCTTCCAGGTGCGTGTCACAAGGCCTACCAAAAGTGTTGGATGAGACCAAACACCATTGCCATACTTCCTTCATCCACAACTCATAGACGTGACAGCGTCGCTGTGCAAGAATGGCTGCGTTGGATACAGCATTCTACGGGCCGTGTCTTGAGACATTCCCGTTCTGGAGGAGAACACTGTATCGGTTCCTATTACATAGATGGCTTTCACGAAGCAACCAAAACTGTGTATGAATTTTATGACGATTTTTGGCACGGAAACCCTGCCAAGCCACCATGGGAGAACTGTTCCAACAAACCATGGATTGCGAACGTTATTTGCAACGTCAAGGTTATACAGTTGTGAGTGTGTGGGAAAGTTAATTCGAAAGAATGAAACTTCAGAATCCTGCCATCAATGCATTCCTCGCCACGCAGAAAATAAGAGCTCCACTTTCTCCACGGGACGCTTTTTTTTGGTGGTAGAACGAACACGATCCAACTCTATTACCGTGTGGCCGATGGTAAGAAAATTGGTGTATTGGACGTCAAATCATATTACCCTCACATTAACAAAAACGGTGTCATGCCACTCGGTCATCCAAAGGTACTGATTAGCATACCCTACTTTAGAGGTGTGCATTATAGATTGTTCTATGGCACGATGCTTCCTCCCACACATCTATTCGACCCCGTCTTACCTTTTCGCAGTAATGGAAAACTATGTTCCCACTGTGTGCTTCGTGTTGCGAGACCTTGCAATAATCCCCTTGTCGTCACACCAATCAAGAACGTGCCTTGACGGGTACCTGGTGCAATCCCGAAATCGAAGCAGCGTTGGATGCGGGGTACACAGTCATCGATACGTTCGAACTCTGGCATTTTGTTGACCGTGCCGGTAAAAATGAAGCCCATCCAGGTTTGTTCACGGAGTACGTGGACACGTTTCTACGAGTGAAAGAACAAGCCAAGCGATTACCTTCCTTAAACGGAAGGTGACCCCACCAAACAGCAGGAGTACATTGATGATTTCAAAGCCAAGGAGGGTATCACACTGGATCCTGCTGCCATCCAAAACAACCCTGAACTCCGCTTCCTGGCGAAATTTTGTTTGAATAGTTTCTATGGGAGGTACGGCATGGCAACCAACAAACCTACTACAGAGTATGTGACGGACGTTTCTCGTTGGCACCAACTCATGAACAGTGTGGAGTTTGAAATAATTCAAGTGTTTATCATCAACAGGGAAACTTTGATGGTGACATTCGTACGTGCCACTGATTTCGTACCCAACTCCAACAATACGAATGTCATCATTGCTGCTTTCACAACGTTTCTAGCAAGACTCCATCTCCTCAAACTAATGAACACGTGCCCTGAGGACATATTTTATACGGACACTAGACTCAGTTTTTGTAAGGGTTCGTGAAGGATGTGATAACCCCTTGCATCCCTACATCGGCGATGCCCTTGGCATGTTAACAGATGAGCTTGCCAGCTATGGTCCCGGTACCCACGTTGTAGAATGGGTGTCGGGTGGGGTGGTCCAAAAAACTATAGCACGAGACTGTCTAACGGTGCCACTAAATGGAAAGTGCGCGGAATCAGCCAAAACTACAGGACTGACCAAATATTAAACTACGACACGATGAAGGACTTTATTCTAGGGTGTCCCGTTAACGAAACGCTGGTGATCCCTGACTTTGCTATACGCCGGACCAAAGTAACTGGCGATCTAAAAAATGTAGACGGACACAAGACTTGCAGGTTTTGTCTTAACAAATCTGTAGTGTTACCAGACTACACCACAAGACCTTATGGGTACGTGTAATTGTAAATGTAATTGTAAATAGTGTTAATAAACATTGGTTTTTTCTAAAGAAAAAAAAATGTTTTTATTTAAAAACTGACATTATTTAAAAAAAAAAAAGGGGGGGGGGGCCCTTTTTTCCATGGCCCTTAGGGGGTCATAGACCATTTTGGGTCTTAGGGACCCATATGACTTTGACCCTTAGGGGGTCATAAATCATTTCACCCTTATAATATCATATAACTTTGATCCTCTCGTATATCATCCATGATAACGTTTGTTTTCTTGTCATTTTGTCTTGTAAATTGGTACGATCAACATGGATGATCAATTTTTACCCAAGATCGCTGTCAATACTAACATCTTGATTGCTGGACCTACCAGGTCTGGAAAAACGACTTTAGTGAGTGACATGCTTTCGCACCGCGATCAAGTCTTTACACAACCTTTCACTCGCATGGTCTGGTGTTACGGGGAATTTCAGCAAGGTTATGTCAAGTTACAACAACAAATACCGGAACTGACGTGGGTGGAAGGGGTGTCTAAAGACTTGTACAGTAGTTTTCAGTCAACAGACACTAACTTGCTAGTGGTCGATGACGGGATGCTGGAGCAAGACAATTCAATAGCGCAATTATTTGTCAAAGGATCACACCAACGAAATTTAACGGTCATATTTCTCGTACAAAACCTTTTCTTTAAGAGTAAACAAAGTAGGAGCATAAGTCTAAATTCGCACTACATGATTAATGATTATTTTCAAGAATCCTCGAGATAGAGCGCAAATTTCACACCTGTCGAGACAAATTTATCCCACCAACCCAAAGTTCCTTACCGAAGTATATTTAGACTGCACCCGTCCACACAGATACATGCTCTTAGATCTCATGCAGTCTACACCAGAAGACTACAGAGTACGCACCGGCATTCTTCCAATCGATCGGCAATATGTCTACGTCCCAAAGTAGCTGGAGTACTCTGACAGCAAAAAGTAGGCTGGGTGTCGGTATTGGGTGTTTACTTATCGTTGTGTATGCAGCCACGCTGATTTTCCTAGATGCCGAAAGCTACAGACACACGTACCCCCTCGTCGAAGATACGAAGACCATTCTTAACCATCGCTGTCGTTTGCAAAGTCGACCACGGAACTGTCAAGATGGCACCATCTCAATGTCTCCACCGCTCCAAACCATTGCTTCGTTTGCTGGCAAAGAGGACTCCGAAACAGAGATGTAAAATTCTACAGGCAGGAGGCAAAGACATCGTTTACTCCCTGTGTGAATGTTCCAAGAACGTGCTGGATAGTAACGTACGACTGACGCATGCGCAGAAACGCCGATTAGATAAATACAAAGACACCTTAAGACGTATGGCAGATCGTCGAGTGAACGTGAAGAAGAAACATGAACTCGTTCAGCAGCGAAGAGGTTTTATTGGTCCACTCTTGTCAGTCCTTGCTCCAGTGTTGGGTTCACTATTACTTAAATAACGTTGTGATGGATCACGCACGCAAGTTTGTGCTAGTACCTGCCGATACTCTAATGAACTATCCATTACCGGCACCAAAACGCAAACCTTACGGAAAAGCCATCTTGGCTCTTGATGGTGAGACGACGGGGTTCCTTCAAAGCGATCCAGACCCATCATCCAAAGCACAACTGTGTCAGCAGGCTTTAAGACGTTACTTGGCGTTCCAACGTACAAGAGGAACCGGCATTCCAGGAACAGCAGCACCACTATCTTCGACAACATCACCATCAACAGCGGAAGCAGCAGCAGCACCAGTCGTGACACCACCAACACAAACAGCAAGTAAAGATGATACTGATGATGATGATATGAGTCTACACGATAGTGAGGTGGTCGATGACGGCGACTACACCAAAGTGGAACAAGCTATCTACTCTTCAATACCTTCGGAGTACAAGCATTACACATCAAAAGTACTGCAGCGAATGAAAGAAAATAAACGTATATTATGTTGGACCAAAAATCGGGAACTTATTTACAAAAATAAAAAAATTCTTGACACCAACATTGCAGGACTCATGGCGGACATGGTACCATCCAACAAGAAGACGAAGTCAAAGAAAAACAAACCCAAGGGGTGGAACGTATTGCTTACAGTCCTTGCCGAAATTAATACATCAATGAAAATGAAGAAAGAGGTTGAAACCGTACAAGAAGAGTGTTACGGTCTACAGCACATCCTAAACGAAAACAATCATTAAGTAAAAGTCGTATTTTGTCAAACATGGAATCGATGGTAAATAAATAAAATCAACAACTTTGATTCAGGTTTCTTTGTGATTTTTTATTTCACGATAGGGATACATCTTTGCACTATGACACACGATACAGGTATACAATATTCCTGTAGTATTACAGCATGCAAAATAACCATTTCATCGTTAGCAGGTCAATTATCAAACGTAACATCCCAAGAGCTAAGGAAATTATCAGATAATTTTTTCACCTCGAGTGTTTTGGCCCCTATAAACTCACGAGTGTTATTTAGGGAAATTATCTGCCAATAAATAGCACGATTGAGTTTAATGGGCCAAAACACGAGTGTTGAAAAAAATTTGATAATTTCCAACAGCTTGCGGGGTATTTAGTTAGAGAATTTCACGTCATATTTCAGTATTCAGCACTCTAAATTTCGTATGCAACATTTAAATTTTTTTATAAAAGTCGTGCTGCCGTCCAAATATCGGCGCGCCGATTGGCACTACGGCCGCCAGGAATAAAATTGATATTCGCCGCCGCTGAAGAATTTTTCATTGGCGCACACCTCCAAACTTTTTACTTTAAACAATTCCGTAATATTAAATTAATAAATCCAGTACATAATTTTATTTTTTCGTAAATTGCAAGAGTAAATAAAAAAAAAACAATCAAATACGTACTGTAGTGGAGCGTAATACATTTCAAAACGGTGCTGAGAATTTGTTGCTAGGTTACTTTAACATTAGGCCTAACGACGCAGTCCGGCTAATGACGAGCTTCGCCGCCGGATTCTACGTCTGGCTGCAGGCGTTGCTAGGTTACGGAAACGAACGACACAGTATTTCGAGAGAAAGGCCTTCCGGATTGTTTTTGGTAGGAAAATACATACTTTTATTTGAAATGAATTCAACAAACTTATCATAACGTGTCAACTGTGTAACGTTTGAAGCGAGTGACTGCGAAAAGCAACTTCTGAAAGCGCTCGCCATGTTTTGCACGGTTTAGCATTACGCTGCGTCGACCAATGAAAGCTGCAGGATATTGCCTAACTGATTTAGTTTTAAATTTAGCCAATCAACATCGACTTACAGTGATAATCACGTAGTAGCTTTTGAAAGCTACTGCGTGATTATCACTGTAAGTCGGTTGTGATTGGGCGAATTTAGTACACGATCAAGTAAGCAAATTTCAGTCAGGGAAATTCACTGTATAATATTCATTGAGAATAGTCTCCACATCTTAGTTGTAGGTAAAACGGACAGTCGGCTCCACATACCCAGTTTTGGGGTGATTGGACAATACGGAAACCTTCTATCCATTGTCTCGTATTGTTTTCCAGTAGTTTCTTGAAACGGGGTGAGTAATAGTCGGGGGGTCTTGCAAAAGAGTCAAAGAATTCTGCAGTTCCGCCTTTACTAGGAAAATAAAACGCAACCCAATGCGTTCCTGGACTAGATGATGGGTTGGTGTTACAGACGAAGGCTGCCGGGTAACGGGTGATCCTGGATGGGAATAGGTGAGAGGACAGCCACGAAGGCTGCCCAAGAGTTCGGATGTATTCATGAAGTATAGTCGTACACCACATTACGATATTTATCCACTTCTATCATGCTGTCAAACTCTGATAATATGATACCGTTTACAGAGTTGGGAAGTTCCTTTGCAAAACGTAGTTCCAGACGAAGGTTTCCCTGGCGTATGAGATTCAAATGATCACTACATCCTAGATCTGGAGTGAAATCGTACACCCACAAGGTAAAATCCTGTACATATTCTTCTCTAGTGATGCCGTGACTTCCTTTGTCAAGACATGAAAACAGAGTAAGGTAACTACGTACTTATAATCCCTTTTCAAAATTAGGTTCCAGGGGTTTAAAAGGTAACTGTTCGCCATCAATGTAAACAGCCAGGTAGCTCAAGTTGTTATGTTTAAAGTTGAAAGGATTCTTTTTGTAATCGGCATTGAAAGCATCAGCATCCACCATGCCCAGGACGATACGACGTGGAAGACTACCCAAGAAAATGTTGTCACGGTTCCCTGAGTTTCTCCACGTTCCTCCAAATCCCCTGAGGTATTGAAAACGTTTTCATTTCAACTCGAGTGATGGGATATTTACTGGTCGTGCGTTGTAAAGTCTGCGCGTATCCTAATTGTACAGCGGGTGACAGTGTTGCTTTTTGCACGTTCAACAAGGCTTCTTCGATAACTACTTTGTAATTTGCATTAACGACGTTCGTTAGCAGACAGAATTCATTCTTGCTCCATAGAAGGCGGAAACGAAGGCCCGTGTTATTTTACAAGTAGCGGTCTTGGTGAAGTAGATCGACGTGTAATCCCCCTCGCATCTCAAAACTCTTCGATCTCTTGACGTAACCACTACGCGCTACCCATCCAGTGTTCTCTGCAGCATCATCGGGTATCGGGTGGGAAAACAAGGTGTCAAAACGCCCGGCATCATCCTTGTACCAAGGCTCTGATGCCAGCCAACTGTTTTTGGATTCTTCACTATGGTTTAACAGGGTTTCTAGGTATGCCCTATAAGGATACGTGTTGCTTCCGCCACTGATTAGTCTGTCTGACAAGAAGACGTCAATCTGAGAAAATAATGCATGGAGGAGTAGATTCATTGGTGCTACCGTGCACGTGTCATCCAAACTCGTTCCATCAGCTTTAACTATTTTAGCTCCGATGTATAACTGAGTATTGCTGAGATCTATAGCATCGTCGGTAACGTTTGTCGTTGGTAGGTAGTTACCCATACTCCTTTCTGTATCTGTGTTTGCGTTGGAGGGATTGCAAAAATGTCGCGTTCGCTTTTGCAACACTCGGAGGACTTGTGATGTAGGAGCACCATCCTTACGAGCTGAAAATGTCCTTCCTCACTCTGTTGCAGCTAGAAGTCTTATGACGAATGGATCTTGCACGCTTCCTTTTACGACCTTTGCCCACCTGCTGCGTCATCCAATAGTAAGCGTCCCATTTTTTTTAAATGCGTCTTAGTACTGTCTTTAAAACTATTTCCTTGAACGGCGTCTGCTGCAATGCTTAATCCGATTTTGGCTAACGCTTGACCTACGTGTTTGGTACCCCTCTTCAGTAATGGCACCGCAAATCTAAATAACTTTCCAAACAGGCTGCCGATGACATATCCTCTCTGCATACGGGTGCCTTGAAAATATTCACCGTGACCATAACCTGCTTGGTCGAGGTAGTACCCAACGTACGCAGAAGGATCGGAGACGTGTGCAGTCTTCATCTTGCTTCATCGATGGCTTGGGTGAAAATGAAGTTTGCAAAGTACTTTACCGTACTGAAATACTAGTGGAGCTCCGTGGTCAGTACGTTTGTCAATTTCAATAGACTACACCGTGACGTGCTAACAGAACGTAGTCTGGAGACGAAAAACGGTGTACCATCAATTTACCTGGTTTTCCATCAATAGGTACAAAGCGCAGGATAAGTGCTTGTACATTTCGAACATCCTGTGGTAATATTCTATCAGAGTAGACCACGGCACTGTACATCCCTCGTTTTTCATCGGCAGCATATTTACCAGTCATATTACCACTGATTTTATGATGATTGTGACTGAACCCTAACATTTCAGCCAACCCTAGTCTGAGATGTATAAATGCCTTGCGCTAATAATGACTAAGCTGTCGACGCGCCATTAAGCCTCAATCCCCCCCCCCCTTGCGCTTCGTCGTAATAGTAATGGTGCGATCAAGATTGTACTTTAGACGTATGTTATGACGAGCGAGTGGGGACATGGAATCAGCGATAGCATTTAATACAACTTGTATAGTGTTATAATAGCCGTGTGGAAGTCTAACTCTGGTCATAGTACTGGTTACTACTCCGGCCACATGTGTCACCCCCTCTGGTGTACAACATCATCTTTAATATCGTAAGAACCACCAGTCAGTAGCTCAATAGAGGACGGGGTAGAGATATGCATGCCTTCTTCACGTACCCCCTCGTAATAATCAAAGTATCGTTACCACTCTCCACGTTGTTCCAGGCATGGGGCATACTTATTTCGGTCAATGCAACTTCCCATTCCCCAGATAAATTTAAAGTGTACGGCATAGAGGTTACATATCTTGAAATGGTACCACCACCAGCCACGTTAGACGGCAGGGTAACGTAAATGCGCTCCATGGCTACGAGTTCAGATACCTATGAGATCTGATTTCGGGATCCACGAGATTTGGGGATCCACGAGTTGGATCCACGAGTTTCGGAATCCACGAATTGGGATAACCATACCACTTGACCAGCACCAGTTCCACCCCTTTAGTCTTGTTAGTTTGTAGAATCTTTTCAACAACAAACAAGGAATCTTCTTTCTTCTTAATGTTTTGTTGTTCATAGAAAGTTCCTTCGATCACATCACCCATACAATCTTTTATGCAATAGACTGGTGGGTACTGCGGTATTCTTTTGACGATCGTAAACACTTCTTTGGTCCAGTTCGGGAGATATGATTTCTCGTACGTGCCTTTGAGCTTACTGATGCGTACTGAATCACCTACCTGAAAATGTATACTTTGGTTTTGACCGACTACCAGTAAACGTATCTCCATACAATTTTGTCCAGCATTCTCATCTGTAACATCGCATGGTCGCATAACTATACTTTTATGTTTCGTACTGTTATACGAGCGGACAAGATCCTGTAACACATTAACATAGGTTTTTGTATTTTTGTGCGTAAAGAAATACCACATTTTCAATTTCAGCGTTTTGTTGAAGCGTTCAACGATGGCCGCTTTCTTGTCACTGCGAGTCGTATAAAAAATTGTTTTTTTCTGCTTTAGGTACCTTTTTAATTTATTGTTTTCGAATTCTCCGCCTTGATCCGTGTTGATTTTAGTAGGCTGGCGACCCTCTATCAGAATATCCTTAAAAGCATCGACTAACGTTCCTCCTAATTTGTTTTTTAAAAGGAACCACCTATGCATACTTTGACAACGCATCAATGATCGTTAGTAAAAAATTGTAACCATTGTTCCAATTGGCTAAGGATTGTATGTCGACCAAGTCTGCTTGCCAAAGGTAGTCTTTGCCCCAAGCTACAATTCTATTGCGTTGAAATGTTTTTCTTAGTGGTTTGTGCAACGTATAAGTATCTTGCTGTTTCAAGAAGTCCTTAACCTCGTCTTTACTCACACCCTGTTGCTTAGCATTATCATATAAGGTGTGAACACCAGAGTAACTACCGGCCTGAGCCAGCGTATAATACAACCTCTTTAGTACAGTATCCATCATCAACTAATACTCTCATCCCCAAAACCAAAAGTTATAACTAAAATTTTAACAGAAAAACAGAAGTTTTTTGTTTTTCATATAAAAAAATGTTTTATTCATTAAGAGTCCATTTACGAAAAAGCATCGTCTCGGCTACAGGGCAGTGAACAATCAAGTTTTTATGACCATAACAATGTAATCCATAAGTGGCACTTGTTAAAACACCAAACAAAACTACAAGATCGTTATATTTTGGGCATCCCAGTAATTCTAGATTATAATGTGGTATACATGATTTACACAGCACATCACTTTCAAAATGTTCTCCTTTGTAAGCCATGGTACCACGACCAGACTCTGCGATGCACATTCTCTGCAACTCTAAAAGTCTCGGTACAAGAGTCTCTTGGGGTAAATCACCTTCTTCATCAGTAAAACGTAAACTGTGAATGTTATGCATAGTCCATCTCACGTTTGCCTTGACAGAAGGTGACAGCTTGTGATAACGTCCTACAGCGAATGTGTAGCGCAAAGTCACTGGCTTGTAGAGAAAAGTAACACCAAGTTCTTTACACAGGAAGTCTTGTTTACCATCTTCACCATACACTTCAAAAATCCATCCATATCAATGATACACGCTAGTCGATTGATAATGGCCACATCTGTGGTAGGAAAAAACAAAAATCACTGTTGGTCACTCCAACTCTACATCTACTCCGGCACTTCCTTGTTGATTGTCGCCATTTTGATGGTGTTCGTCATCTTCCGCATGACATTGCGCGTCAATTGGGCGATAAGTCTGTCCTCCTGTCCGGTGTTTTTCAATTTTTCCAGGAGGTACAGATGTATGACAAGATATAGATTAGGGGTTTGAATAATATCTCTGTAGTGTGTGGTGCAGTGGCAACCCGGACTACTGCACTGTGACTGAGGTTGGCGCTAATGACCAAGCTGTCGACGCGCCATTAAGCCTCATTCCCCCTCCTCTACATAATTGCAAACATGTCCCATTCGAAAAGGTTGAGACTGATCCCACGACCTGGCACTATCTTCTTGAGATATTTCGACAAATAGAATTCGCAAAGGCCAACGTACACTGTGTCTTGTATCATTTTTACAGTCGCCCACTTATTTTTAGCAATGATAAATCGTCGTTCACCATCTTCAATAACGACGATCTCGTCCTCGTACGGACCATCAAGGGTATTAAAATAATCATTATTCTCATCCTTGCAGTAAGCAACACCTCTTTCGATCCAATCCAACATCAACGGGCGTGTCAGCAAATGCCATTCAATCACTAAGAGATTCAAACCCTTGGATGGCACTCGCTTACCATTTTTGTCATAGCGAGATTCGATCAGCTTTTCAGGGTTAATGTCACGTACACACACAAACTTTTCACCACGATGGTCCGAAGACTCAGGTATACAGGGTGTTCGGAAATTGGTGTCAAATATTTTGAGGGTCCGCTGTGTGATCAAAGATAAGAAGAAAAAGTCCTATAAACATGGGTCCGGAAATGCACCAGTCTTTAGTTACAGCCCCCCCCCCCCAGGTTTGGGGTAAACAGTTCTTAAATACCTCGTAATGATTCACCGTTTCCATTCCAAACTCAGGATATGTGCCATATCATACCTGGTATTTCAGTACTTCATAATACAGTATTGGGTCACACAACTTATCAGAGGGAGAGGTAATTTTCTTATGGGGGGGGGGGGATCAAACGTGGGGGAAGAGCGGAGCAACTGCTTTGGTCTTGTACTTTAATGAAACAAATTGTACATACCAGAAAAAAACACATCGTATCACATTACTGTGTGATTGAAAACAATCGAGAAATGAAACATCATTAAGTAAACAGAAGATGGCTACTCAAAGTTTTACTGAGTATCATTGCATTTGCGGCTCTGCTGCAATTAACTGCAATACGCATCCGCAAAAGACCTCCTCTCCAGAACATTCTGTGACAAGCAACTCAAAAAGATAAATACGACGGAAAACAAACTAAACGTAAGCGTTTTATCATAGTAGGTGCTCAAAATGACCCCCCTCTGCCTCGATGCAGTTCCGAAGCCGCTGCGCCATGGACCGACGAACCCGTTCAAAGATTCCAGGGGTTGTGCGAATCTGGTTGCATCCATCCACAATCCTTTGGCGAAGTACATCAGCATTGGGAATTGGTGTACTGTACACGAGTGACTTTAAGTGTCCCCAAAGATAAAAGTCTAACGGGTTTAAGTCCGGAGATCTAGCAGGCCATGCTATTGGGCCTGCACGTCCAATCCATCTGTCAGGAAAGCTTCCATCAAGGTAATGTCGGGCCAAAAGGCTGAAGTGAGCAGGTGCACCATCGTGCATAAGCCACATTCGTGTCCTGACTGCCAGGGGAACGTCTTCCAGTAGTTGGGGCAAGTCATACTGGAGGAAATGGAGGTAGGTTTCTCCATTTAGGCGTCGAGGTAGAAAAAAAGGCTCACCAACAAATGATCACCAACAATTCCAGCCCAAACGTTTAAACTAAATTGTTGTTGATGTCTAGATTGTTGTACCTCGTGCGGATTTGCATGGTCCCAAAGATGGTTGTTGTGATAGTTGAATATGCCATCACGTGTGAAGCCAGCCTCATCTGTAAACAGGATAGACGGCAGGAAATGAGCGTCTGCTCCACATTCATGATTCAGTCGCACACAGAACGCTCGTCGTGGTGGAAGGTCGGCCTCGCCAAGACCTTGGACACGTTGCAAATGGTAGGGGTATAGCAGGTTATGATGCAAAATGTCCCAAATCGTCGAATTACTGACACCCTCTCTGCGTGCAATGCGTCGTGTGCTATCCGATGGATTTTCTGCTATTTGCTGGAGAACTCTGTCTTCCAAGCCAACAGTTCGCACAGTTCTGGGTCTTCCAGCATCCGATGTCCGTCTCCCAAATGAGCCTGTTTCCTGTAAGCGCTGGTCGATACGACTGAACGTTCTAGCACATGGCAAATTCCTGTCTGGATACCTTTGAGCGTAGAGACGTCGTGCTTCCAATGCATTTCCATCTGCAAGACCATACATGTAGTGCATGTCTGCCAGTTCGATGTCTGGATACTCCATACTTAGGGAAGAGAACTACCGAACAGTAAACGTGAACAAAGGATCACAATGTCACCTTTAGATTTAAGTCATCAAGTGATATAACAAACCCCTGTATTAACAAGAAGTCGTCTGTCAATCCCGAAATGTGGACTCTCCAAATGGTGTTCAAGGTCACCTTGTACAGATATACCAATGTTCAATTTGAATTTGTGATTACAGTACTTTTTCGCATCACAAACGTTGTTGTTTTTGTCAATAAATGTTATTACATTCTGGAAGGGAGATCGTAACAGGGGGATAGCAACTAATGAATGGCAGAGCTTGCCCGCTGTAATGTAACTTTTAAGACTTCTAAGTTATTGTTTTATAGAAGTTGGGTTTTCAAGGATTTTTGTCTTTAACACTTAAAACTACAAAGAATCTGAGGTGGAGATTTACCTCCAAATCAAAACCAAGTTTATGCGATGATTTTTGTGGAAGCTGGAGCGTTAGACAAAGGCAACAAACAAACAAACAAATAAGCAACCAAATTCAAATGTGTGGGTTGAGTACAGTAATGTTGTTCTCGCCGCTTCGGCCAATGAAACAAGTGATCATCCCAATTCTAAGGATTCCCCCACTTTTACGTTTTAAGCTTCTTTGCTTGAAGAGTAGAAAACAAACACATTAAATCCCTCACTTTTAATGGCGAGGATACCCGATTGATAATGTTTGGTGCTCTCCACAGAGATGTACGTACAGTAGTTGTTTTTTTTTTTGGAGGGGGGGGGGGGG
>JAHWFP010098969.1:408-14630 GCA_023313725.1 Lithobius niger | reverse complement strand
AACATCGTCAGAGAAACGGGTTTCTGCTCGTCGGTTTCAATTTCTAATTTTTCGCAGATGTATCGTTTAAGATTTTTCATCGCGGTTTGAGATTCGGGGGTCGACGGAGAAATCCATCCCTTACATCTGGAATCTTTGTTCAAAATGGGAGAACCTATTCCTTTTAAATCCTCGAATTCTACGGAAGGAGATAAGACGTACTTTACTCCATTTTTTAAATTTGTCGCATTTTCCGTCTTAACTTCTAGAGAATTTGATTGCAACAGACTCGAAAGCTTTCCATACCAGGTAGAATGAGACATTTCTTATTCCTTTTGTTTATATATAAAAAAAAAAGAGTCGTCAAAATGCCGGTTAATAAATTTGGACAGTCTTTGAAACGAACGCAAAGAGATGTGAAAGGGGTTCCGGGTATAGGATTTATATTAGACCTGAACCATGATTACGACATGCAGAATAAGCGACTGACTAAAGTCGGAGCTGCTACAGAACCCGAAGATGTCGTAATTTATTCCCAATTTACCGAATTAGAAAACGAAGTAAAAAAATTTAAAGCCGACGTAGGATTGAAGAAAGATGCGGATGGACATTTTAACGCTGACAAGAAACGTATTAAAGATCTCGAAACTCCCTCGCAATCTAAGGATGCAGCGACTAAGGATTACGTCGATTCAAAAACTGTATCGGACATGCGAATGAATCGCTTAACTAATCTAGCTGCTGGTGTAGATCCCGAAGATGCGGTGACTTATTCTCAGTTGATAGATGTAAAAAATTTAAAAACTACATTGGAGGAAAGTGCCGATGGGCAACTCGACGCGAAAGATAGACGAATCAAGGATCTGGCATCCCCCGCACAATCTAAAGATGCGGCGAATAAAGAATACGTCGACGCGAAGCTTGTCGTTATAAACGAAGTGGAGACCAAACTCGGTTACGCTTTAAAGGAAGGTCCTGATGGACTGCTCGATGCAAAAAATAAACGAATCAAGGACCTCGCATCCCCCGCACAATCTAAGGATGCCGCAAATAAAGAATACGTTGATACGAAGCTTCTCGGTATAAACGAATTAGAAACCAAACTCGACAATGCCTTGATTATGGACTCTCGCGAAATATTCGACGCAAAAAATAAACGAATCGGTAACCTCATGAACCCCGAAAAACCTTCGGAAGCTGTTACTAGAGAATTTCTGTTCGAGACTATTAGAGACGGGTACCGCATAGATAGACTTCACTCGGCGTTGAACGAGGATGAGGGTGAGCGTTTGGTACTCGATGCAACACGGAGACGAATCAAGAATCTCGCATCACCAGCACAATCTAAGGATGCCGCGAATAAAGAATACGTCGACGCGAAGCTTCTCGGTATAAACGAATTAGAAACCAAACTTGATAATGCCTTGATCATGGACTTTCACGGCATATTCGACGCTAAAAATAAACGAATCAGTAACCTGGCGAGCCCCGAAAGCCCTTCGGAAGCTGTTAATAGAGACTATTTCTTCGAGGTTATTAGAGATGCCTACGAAATAGACAAACTTCAAACGGCGTTGAACGAGGACGAGGATGGGGTACTCGATGCAAAAAATAGACGAATCAAATTTACGCTCCCTCCAACCGCGGAACACGACGTGGCTACTAAGGGTTACGTCGATAGTCGAATGGTTACTTTAAACGTAGAAAAAAAACTCCCACCAGACACGGAGGAAGCCAAGAATCATTTTGACAACGTCGGTTTTGTGATGGAAAGATATATAAATCCACGTATCGACTGTATAGTTACTTTTCGCGGAACTAGTCCTTATCCTAAAGGTCACTTTTTTACGTGTAACAATAATTATCCTCGCCAATACTACTTATCAACATCCGGTTGGTATATCCTGGGAATGAATATAGGAAGTAGCGGAGACTATATAAGTAGTTCAAATCCTCCAGATATAAAGATTCGGTGTTTAATAACTCATTTTTTTGATTTATCGGAAAGTGTACCCGAAAACAAAGGATTTCAAGTTTATCTCGATTTCGAGAGATTTCTCCAACCATCAAATCTAAGTATAACTGAAATACCGATCATCGTGAACAATGGTAACGTGATTTATATAATGGCTGATACAGCAAGCACGGAGGATAAAGATTACCAGATAGATATATACCTAACCAAGACTCGTTGTATACCATGGTCAAAGCAGAGACCTACCGATCCATACGAAGAAAAATGGGGTTAAAGAGCTAACCGTCTTAAAATATCTTCGTAATCAAATCCCTTGCACGAGAAACTTAGAAAAAATAAACAGAAATGACCGCACAATGTTTGATTAAAATTTTGCACCCTGTCGTAATTGTATTTAACGGGACCCAAATACTCCGAAATGGATGTCGGTGGTTCGAGGTTCCCGAAACTGTCGAAATAACAGGGTATGTCAGTAACTGTCGAGTAAGCCACCCAATGACTTCCATTTCCATCGTGAAAATTTTCGAGATTAACAATGCCGCATTCGCCACGAGGTTTAGGATTTAACGGCAGACGATCCTTGCTAAAAGTACCTCTGTATTTAGGAATTTTCAAAACTTTGACTAATCTGTTTAAATCGAGATTCGTTAACGGTTTAGTAAAATCGATCAGACCTTCACTGGCCTTAGAAAGAGCCCTCTGCCACGATTCGCTTTTTTTTTCTTTTTACGTTTCAACCCCGAACCCTCCATCTTCTTGTTATGTCTCACCATTTCTTCCATTACCTTAGCATCGTTCTGGCTCTTTTTAACTGCAGCGGCGATACCGGCGGCACCTCCGGCTAGACCACCTACACCGGCTAAGATGGGTCCCAGCAATGCCAACAAGGGTAAAAACCCACCTCGTTTCGCGATCTTTTTTCTTTTTACCCCGCTCCATTTTTTTCCGATTTTACTTGTTTTCGGTTTTTGTTTCACCATCTCTCTTTTTTTAATAAATCACTTCGACTTTGCCTTTATCCAATTTCAAACTCATTTTTCTATCACCGATCAACAGCGCGTGGCACGTCGTGTTAGCTGGAACCGCGGCGTTAAATTTCAACTTTACTTGCACGTCGACTATGCCGGACTGAAGTCTCTCCGATTGCTTGGAACAGTCCAAAACTACTAGAGGATAAGTCTTTTTAAACTGCACAGAATCGATACACAAGTCCCCGACATCGTACAAAGCGCGTCTAAACTCTTGAGCCATTCTATACAGGATCGAGTATTCTCCTGTAGCGTAATTTACGTTCAAGTCCAAGAACGGGTAACGTTCGGAATTTAAAGTTACGTGAGCATCTTGAAGACTGCAGTGATCGAATACGGCTGGATTTTTAGTTTGCGCATCTTTTCTATTAGTCTGAAGAGCTAGAATAACCCACCTCGGTTTTTCAACGGCTGAAGTAGTAAGCACGCGCCATGTGAAACTAGTGCTCTGAGGAAGTTCGCAACTATCGTAATGCCAGTGCCTAAAACCCAAGTCCACGTTCATCCCACCTTCTATGTAACTAAAAAGCCTGAGTTTTTGCTCGTCAGATGTGGTTACGTGGGGTACGTGCCACGAAACGCTACTCAATTCGACTTTCCCAACGGCTGTTGCAGCTGCCCTGAATACAGCGTCTTCATTGCTCGCCCTAGACAACGTTAGGACATGCTTGGCACCGTACAGCACCTTGTCATAATTTTCGAAAAATCCCATGCAGTGTTTTAAGGGAATGGCGAATGAGAAGCTTCCTTTAGGAGTCGTTTCCTTCACGATGATGGAATGCCGTAATTTGAATCCGATGTTATCGTTTAAACTGGCCGCGGAAGATTCTGCCGCATCTAACGCCCAGCAGTTCCCCAGCAACGACACTTGATCGGTCGAACCATACGTAAGGAGACCTTTCATGAGAGTCCCATAACCGGGGTAATTTAACTCGTCCACTAGCTTATCCCCCAAGTGATATTTAATGCTGGAAAACAGGTACATGGAACCATTATTGATGAGAGACACTACGTCCGCATCGGCAAAACTAGAACCGTCGGCATTCAGTAACCTGCCTTTAATCAGAAGATAACTATTCGCGACGTGTAGGAACAAATCCTGGTTTTCGATTACGATTCTAATTTCCGAATTGACGTTGTTTAGATTGGTTCCTACTATCGGATTATATTCGTGAAATGCGTAGCTCTCCACGGAAGAATCTTGTTGTAAAGATTCGTTTATATCGAGGTAATGTTCCGTTAAACTCATCTTCTCGCTCTCGTTATAAATTTGATGAATGCTGCGTTTTTTCCCCTTAATTGATTATTATCTACGACGAATCCTTTTCCAATTATTCTTTTTTTTCTTTCGAATACTAACATTCTTTTTTTAATACGTACAAAATTATTTTTTAGACCTCAGATGAAGTCTGACGGTAAGGGTTTCCCCGTTTAAATTTATCATTTCATTATCTTGAGAAGTTAACCAAATACGAATATTACGAATCTTGTCGGTAGTTACGGGAAGGTAAATTAAATTTTGAGGGGAAATTATCATCTTATAACCCGGTGGCACTCCCGGATAAAAAGCGTATATGCAAGGTTGAGTGTCGTCATTCACGTAGGAAGACCCGATTATGTTGGTATGAACGAAAATTGTATTGAGCCCCATTATATCCACGGATTTTTGACCTTGCTGAGTTTTAGTATAAGTTCCCTGAAGGAATCCTAGAACAGTTCCTAAATTATTATCCCCCAGAAACGAAACGCCGTAGAGCGGATTATTTATAACCAAATTTGTTTTTAAAGTATTATGGTTCGGTTCTAAAATGATAGCATTTTTTTCGTGACCACTTCCTTCCAAAGTAGACTGTATAAAATTATTCAAGTCCGAAATTTCGTAAGCGCCGGGAACGACGCGTACCTCGATCCAATTCGCTCCACCGTCGATGGTGTACAAAAATTCGTTATTGTCAGCGTGCACGTTGAAAATACTGTAGTACGTATCCAAGGAGACGAGCGCCATTTCATACTCTTTTTTAGGGTCTAGGTATATGGGCGTTTTTAAATTGCAGCTCAGTTCGCCACCTATTCCCGTTAAAATTATTGAACTGGAATCCATGCTTTTTCTTTTTTTGTTATTTATTTTTTAATAATGAAAAAAGGTACTGAAAGACACTTTCCCCACCATCCTCCAGATCGATGAAAATGAAGAAAATTACCGAAAGGCACTTTCCCACCATCCTCCAGATTGATGAAAACGTAAATAGGATAGCAAATGGCACTTTCCTACCATCCTTCAGATTGATGAAAAACAGGACCCCCACTTTTCCTTACCCACCGGAAGTGACACCCCCATTTTTGATCTCATGACTGGGAATATGTATGTTTGTGACCTAAAAAAGGTAGAAAAAGGCATCCTCTCCAAAATAACAAAAAAACGAAAAAAGGTCACCTTCCTCCAGATTGACAAAAAACCGGAAGTGACGACCCCACTTTTCATCATGTGAACTGAAGTGCATCATTACCCCACACTGATCACATGACCGGAAGTGACATCATAGGAGGAAGCAAAAAGTACTTTCCCACCCTTCTTCAGATCGACGAAAGCTGGAAAACAGATAGTAAAAAGCACTTTTCCACCCTTCTCCAGATTGACGAAAAAAATGGAAGAGACACCCCCACTTTTCATCATGTGATCTGAAGTGCATCAATACCCCCACTTTGATCACGTGACCAGAAGCGACATCATAGGAGGAAGCAAAAAGTGCTTTCCCCACCGTCCTCCACATCGACGAAAGCCGGAAAACAGATAGTAAAATGCACTTTTCCACCATCCTCCAGATTGACGAAAAATGGAACCCCCACTTTTCAACAGATGATCGGAAGTGCATCATTACCCCCACTTTTATCACGTGACCGGAAGTGGGGGGTATATATGTGTAACCGAATATCGTATTTTACCACTACTCCCGACTTGGCCTTTGAGTGGATTTCTGGAATAAGGCTGTTATTCTTGGTTACTGATCCGAAAATTGTCAGCGCTATTGAGAATTTGGGTAAGCTTTGAAGAATTGATAATGACATCCTCTTAACTGAGACCGCTATAAGCAACAAAAAATTACCCTTAAAACCCAGATCAGATAAAATTTTACCTACAGAAATTGGGTTTTTTCTCCCATAACTAACATAACCGCGCCTTTTGCAGTTACTTAAAGAAGCTTTCAGTGGTCGGATTTTATCCTTCGTCAGTCTGCAGCTACTTCATTAAACCGTCTGTTAGAACTCAACCCAAACGGTTATCAACAAATACTATTAAATTAATTAAGAAGTGAAAGCGTGCCTGGCGCAAATATCGTGACTCAAATGAAATAAAATTCGAGGAGGAGAGTGAACTTATTGCTAGAGAAATTCGACCTCAAATTAAAAATTAATTTCGAAATGAACCTTGCTTACTCTTCAAAAACCCAACTCAAAATATTTAGTTCGATATGTCAAGGGTTTCAAAAACAAAAATGTCGAATGGCTCATTTTAAAATTCCTTAAACCAATAATTCTCTGAACCAAACAACAACAACAACAACAACAAAATGGGAGCATCATCAAATGACACTTTTAGAAAACGTTTTGCTCCTTCCCCAAATGGAAGACATCTACTTCTCACTACTCGCATCCTGCTATTTGTATTCCTCCTCAAATTTTCACCAACGAAAATTAATAGGAGACACATGATCATCTTAATGCGTGTAAGGCCTCTGTGGTCCCGATAATATTTACACCGACCAACTTTAAACAAATCCTTATTCCAAGGCTCGTTGTTATTTTTAACAGTTTCCTTCATCACAATTGCGTCCCAACTGACTCGTTGCACGTCCACGTCACACCCATTTTCAAAAAAAAAAGGTGCAGGCAAGACCCTCGAAATTATAGGCCAGTTAATATCACAGTCTCAACTTGGAAAAATGTTCGAATACATTTTAAATGAACACATCATTACGTTTATTCAGAGTCAAACTTTAATCAGTAATAACCAACACGGTTTTCGGGCTGGTTTTCCAACTGCTACAAACCTGTTATAGTGATTTCACACGGAATAATTCGTCTCGGGCTGGGGGCTGGCCGCGGCCGGATGCGGCCAACCCTCTTTACCAGATTCTGGAGGGCCAGCGCGATTGGATTTCAGACGGTTTAATTATAAGCGGCCGTTGTCAGCCTCCTTGTTTTGACAACTACCGGTGGCGGGAAATTTTAAACTAAAGTGAAGCTTTGTTAGCATTTCCAGCAAGTGCGGCACAGCGCGCGTTCGGATTTCAGACGGAATAATTAAAGCATGCTCAGCACCGCCAGCCCGTGCTGGCCCGGGCTGGCCGGTTGTTGCGTAGCGGCCGTCATGGCTCGCTTGCGCGCGGCATGGGACGGCACGGCACGCAAACATTATTCCGTGTGAAATCACTATTAAAGGTACATTCCTCCCGGTTGGCTTTCCTGTATGGCTCAGTTCTATAGCATTATTTCAGACACGTGTCAATGGTGCAAGGAAAAACGGACTTGCTACTTCGCTCTGACTTATGTAAATGTTGCAACAGCTATTTCGAGCAGGATGCTCGAATACGGTGTGAAGGTGCCTTTTAAATTTTTACGCCAACTTTTACCCGGCCCTTGATGAAAATACGACAGGAGGTATTTTTTTACATGGACATTGTTGAAGCATTTGTTCAGGTTGTTCAGGTTCCTCCCCGGCGATCTTTTGTTGCATAAAATAAAATCCTTTGGTAAAATCCTTCGCCTTTATTTCAGTGATTTTTAGAAGTCGGTATCAAAACCATCTATCTAAATTTGCCGGTGATACAAAAATTGGCACCAGCTTACAAACTGATCAAGTGTTTGGATATTTTAATGAAAACGTAAACAAGTTTCTACTGGAGCATTTTGTGTGAGCTTGCTACCACAAAAGTCATGTGTTCTACATTTAGGTAGAAACGGCTAGAAATAACCCTAACCAAACTTATTACTGAATAGGCAATAGTGCTTAAACTCTGTAAACTCTTCAACGGACCTTAGCATTTCGATTAGTGACACCTCAGTTTTTATACCCATATAAATGCCGTTATTTTTGGAGCAAAATCTATCTCCCTTGAACGGTCGTACTATCACATCACATCAGCAGGACATTAATTTTTAAACTCTGTTTATCACTGTTTATCACCCTATACTTGACTATGCTATAGAGCAGTGACACGACGTAGTATTATTGTATATAACTCTGTGCTGGAGCCTTAATGGGTTAGCTGCAAGGGGCACTGCGGAGAGAAACAGAAGGGCGTCATACTGAAGCCGATGCTGTGAAGAGTGATTTCTTAGACCTAAAACGCGCGATTTTTGTTGTTGGATAAAACAACGTTATTTTAAGCCTAAGAAATCCGCTCTTCCGTTGTTTTTCCCTCCATTTTTATGTAGTGCACCTTGTAGTTATGCCCTCCAAAACCCATACTGGTGCCAATACGGCGGCAAATGTCACTGCTCTAATGCGTTTGGTGCCCGTATTTTAAAAAAAAAATATTGCGGCTCTCGAAATGTATAACAATGCCGTTTTTCTAAACGTGTAAAAAACTTCTGAAATTTTAACTTTTCAACATCACTTTCTCCATACCATAAAATGCCATCTATTTGGTGGAGATTATTCGTAGCGGAATTAGAAATGGTCATTAATGAAATTTCGACCACACGATTATTGCCGTATCATGATATGCGATATTTACGATTATTGCGACTATTATTTACGACTGGGCCCAACTCGACGTAGTTAATCGGCCTAGTTAGTATAGTGTTAATTACACTCGACTGAAACCCGGATGTCGGATGCGAGTGCCCAGTGGGCCAATTTTGGTAATTGGGACCAAGTTAATCGCACCGACTAATAGTTCGAAAGTTAAATGAAAACTAGAACATTGCTACTCGCGGTAGCAATCTTCAAGTTTTCATTTAACGTTCATTCGGTGCGATTAACTTGGCTAACATGACTAACCGTGGCGGCTTTCCCTGGTTGAATGATATCACTACGTAACCATTAAAGGCCGACCCTTTTTGAAAATTTAACTTCTCTTAGGGCGCATTTGCGCAGCGACTCGCCTTTGCATTCTCGCAGGTAGAATTTAATCGCGATGGCAAAGGGATCGTTGCCATGGTAACAACGCTACCCGGATTAGCTAAATCCAACATCGTTTGAATATATGCTTGCAGTCTTATAATCCGTGACAATAATATAAAGAATTCCACTTGACGAAATAATTTTCCAGACGCTTCTGCGCTCACGTTATTAGCCGTTTTCGTTGCGAGGCGGCAGACATAAAACCGTCGCCATGTTGGAATTTCCGGTGATTTCTAGCTTCTAGCTGCGAGAATGCAAAGGCGAGTGGTTGCATAAACGTGCCCTTATACCAGTTTTGGTTTTTCGTGGATATCACAACTTTCATAGACTGGCATTGTTGAACCTGAAATGTCAGTATGGTGTCAATCGGTGTTGCCTTTGCCGATTGGTTAGGGAAGGGTCAATAATAAAAGCTCAGTAGCTACTAGAAAAATTGTTATTTCGGAAGAGGGCCGGTAAGTAGGTAGTACAACTTTTCTGAAGAAAACGGGGTAAAGTTTTATACCTGCGTCCATCAGCGGCAACAGAAGGCATGTGTCGGTGGCTCGTGTATAGGTTTTCTCATCACCCCCCCCCCCTCCCCCGCAAAAAAAAAACCGAGCAGCGCGCTATCTTAACCCCAAGGCCAGCTGATATAGTAGCTGCGTTCCTCGCTCTACTCAAGGCCCGTCAGCTTGCTACTGTTTCAGTTAGTCCAGTACCGTACGGCCTGAGAACCCAAAGGAATTTGTATCTTGATTAAGATTAAAGGGATATTACTCCCAGCGCCATTTTTTCCGATCCTCCACTTCAAGTACGGGCCCCAAAGTTTTATTTACTTAACCGTTAGTCAATCCCTAGCTAAAAATCCGTTTTAAAATGTGGCGTCTAGGAGATTTTCTGTTGAATATAGAGGAACTTTATTTACGTACGTCCCGAACGTATATGATGCATTGCACGCTTACAATAACCATGACGTTTCATCTGTGTGTGCATGTACTAATTTGATAATAATTACCATGAGATCAAAAATCTTAAAGACTAATACGATAAAAATTAAAATTAAGTATTCCAATAGATTCCGAAGCAAAATTATAAGACGCTAGTCTAGAAAATTATAAATTGTGATTTTAAAATACGAGAATCATTCTGGTTTATGACGACACAACTAATGCGTTCACGCTAGCTTGTCTATTAGGCGCAACGCCAACTGAGATAGTAGATTCGTTTTCGCTGCGAGGAACGAAACTACTATCTCAGTTGACCTTGACTATGGTAAATACGCGGATGCGATCGGTGCGTAGTTGTTATAAGGCAGGCGGAAGGTTATAAGGCTTGCGGTATGTTGCTTTAAGTGAATGCGTGAAAAGCCCTCAGTATGCGCTAGATCTCGCAATTTGATCGTTATTCTGCATGTGTTTAAAGTTTAACAGGTAGCTAAGTAAACTACGAATTTTTCCGTATAAATTTTGTTCAGATACCAATCCCCATTGGTTCGCAGGCCGTACGGTACTGGACGGAGCCTAGCGTGTCTGTCACTTACTAAGGGTGCGTTTACGCAACGACTCGCCTCTGCATTCCCGCAGCTGAAATTTAATCGTGATGGCAAAGGTGTCGTTGCCATGGTAACAACGCTTTCTGGTTTAGCTTAATCCGACATCGTTTGAGCAAATGCTTGCAGTCTTGTAATTCGTGACAGCAAGATAAAGAATTTCTCCTGACGAAACAATTTTTTCAATCGCTTCTAAACTCAATTATTAACTTGTTTTGTTGCGAGCTGGCAGAGCTAAAACCGCCGCCATGTTGGAATTTCAGATAATTTCTAGCTTCTAGCTGCGGGAATGCAAAAGCGAGTCGTTGCTTAAAGGCACATAACTCCCTCCGGTATATTTTAACAGTTTCACTCGATACATTACCGGAAATAGTTTTATATAAGCTGATTTACCTTTCATTTGCTGGTCTAAGGGTACGATGCAGATGTCAGTAGTGGCGCGTGAATGTTATTAGGCTTGTTTTAAACGGCTCGGTCCGAGCGGTATATAACTCCCGCCACATCGCTGGCAAGCCGCGGCCCTGGAGGAAGGATAATTAATCCTTCGCTCAAGAGTGCGACTTGGTCGTACGATGTGTCACGTTGCAGCGGCCCCGAAATGAGTATGACTAGTGTCTAGAGCAATGCGCGCTGCGGTCGTTTGAACTATATTTTAGCGTAGGTGACGCAGAGTAAAGCGGCCAGAACGGAGGGATTTATGTGCCTTTAAACGCGCCATGGGACCTTCTCGCTCGCCGAACGCTATTTGCTAGGCAATAAAAGTTATTCATTATGATTAATTTTCCGTTTCTGTTAAATGAATGCGGTAATAGGCAACAAATTAAATGTATTATAAATAACAACACGGATAAAGAACAAAGTGCAACAGTCATTTTAAACATTGGTACAACATTGTTGCCATTTCACGCTATTTCCAAAATTTGCTATTCTCCCTCAATTTTCAGCTTCTAGCAATGATCAAACGACGGTAGAATAAATAGCTTCTCGCAGCGAGAATTCAACATCCAACATGGGGTCCATTTCGTGGCTATCGAATCGAAGACAAACCATCGAATGCCGGCATACGAAAAACAGTCCGTCGTCTTGTACTGCAGTAAAAATTGTTTTCTTGTTGTCATAAATCGACGCTCAAATGTTGCAAGCATCGTACGCCGTGTCACGAGGCGCGAGGAGAAGATTTGCGTCTGCGTCATTGCCATGGTTACTAATACGCATAGACAACTCGAAAGCCGCCTACTCCGGTAAAGGCGAGAAGCAGCCATACGGGAAGAATAAAATGCGAGGAGCGAGGAACACAGCTTCTAACTCAGTTGGCCTTGCTTAACACAGAATCACGTGTTATACTTAGCTCCACTCATAACTACAAGCCGTTTTAAAACTGAATATTGGATTAAAAAATAAATTTGACGTCCAAGTTCTGATGTAGCTTAAAATTATTTTAATCTCCTAATCTGACCTCCTAATCAGTATTTTTAAGCGATTAA
The DNA here is from genome assembly GCA_023313725.1 of Lithobius niger. Lineage (NCBI taxonomy): Eukaryota > Metazoa > Arthropoda > Chilopoda > Lithobiomorpha > Lithobiidae > Lithobius > Lithobius niger. Next base: position 2,506 of record JAHWFP010098969.1, on the reverse strand, counting down.
CTCAGTATTCTCATCATGTTTCTTTACTGACGCTAACTAGTTTCGATCCCCATAAGGATGCTCAGTGACATAAGCTTGGGCAGTTGAATCGTCTGGACACCTTACCATTGGGTTTATTAACGATGACACCCTCTGGCGGTAATACTTAAAAGCTGGTACTAATTCGCCCAAATATTTAATATAGGCTGAGAAAGAGTGGTATTACCTATATATCATACCTACCTTCGGGAGGGATTCTTTATCTAATTGTCACGGATTGATAAGACTGGACTGCACGCATTTAACCAAACGACGTCGTATATAGTTATTTGGGTAGGATTGTTACCATGGAAATGACACTTTCTCCATTGCACTTGGCTTGCAACTAACCTCTAGCTACAAGAAAACGTTGCGAGATCGTCGTGTACACAGGTTTTGTGATGAACTGAGTATACGTTCTAAAACTTAAGTGCCCGGATTTTGTCAATGCTCAATCTAAGCTAACCTATAATAACACCAACATCATCACAAAGGCCAAATCTAAAGAACAAAACGTCCCAAACCTAACCAGTACAGCTGTTAAGCAATAATATCATGCACATCGCGCAAAAGCATGAAATTTGGTACACAAGTCACTTTTAGCAGTACAAATTGAAATAGCTATATAGAACCCCCCTCTCCCGAGACATCTCCGGTGTCCCCCCTGTGTTTTCACTTACCCCCGTCCGTGAGGCTGGCAACCAACAAATTCTTGTTAATCTTGCTAAAAGCTGAAATTGTGTCACACAAGTCATTCTTCGTAGTACGCTTCGAACCAACCATATAACCCCCACGAAATAACCACCCTCCAGGACCCCTGTGCCTCCTTCCTTAGGATTGACCAACAAATTATTGTAGCTCGAGCCAAAAGAATAAAATTTGGTACGCAAGCTACTCTTAGCAGTACAGTCTAACTAGCGATAGAGCCTCCTCCAGATATCCCGAAAGGCCCCCAGTGCTCTCCCCCCCCCCCCAGGCGCCCCACTGATGCACGCCGTACCAATTCTTGCAGATCGAGCTGAAAGCATGAAAATTGGTGCAGAAGTCATTGTTAGCAGTGTAAATAAAAATAACTATATAGCCCTTTACAGACGCATCCTAAGACCCCCCAGCGCCTCCTTGTGCCCCCTCCCTCACGCTTGACCAACAAATTCTTGCAGATAGAACTAAAAGAATGAAATATGGTACACAAGTCACTCTTGTCAGTACAGATCGAACTAGCTATAGAACCCCCTCCAAACACCCCCCCATGGCCCCTCCCTCATGCTTGACAAAAAATTCTTGTAGAACGAGCTAAAACAATAAAATTTGGTACGCAAATTACCCTTAGCAGTACAAATCTAACTAGCTATAGAGTCTCCTCCATGTACCCCGCAGCCCCCCCCCCCCCCCCAGGTTTTCCTTAGGATTGACCGAGCAATTCTTGCAGATAAAGCTAAAAACATTACATTTGATACACAAATCACTCTTATCAGTGCAAATCGAACTAGTTACAGACATACAGAGCCTCCTCCAGATAACCCCCGTCAGGACCCCCCAAGCACCCTCCTGTGCCCCCTCCCTCAGGCCAACAAATTCTTGCAAATCGAACTAAAAACATGAAATTTGGTACTCAAGAATCTTAGTTCTGGGGGAAGGGGTGGTGGCGGGAGCTGTGAGGTGTTGAGGTATTTCATTGGGGTTCCACGGATGGTTCGATTTTTATTGTTAAGAATGACTTGTGCACCAAATGTCACGCTTTTAGCTCGATCTGCGGAAATGTGTTGGTCATCAGCCTCGTGAAGGGGGCACATGGTGGTGGTGCTGGGGAGCCTTGGAGGTTATTTCGCAGGGGTTTCATGGTTGTTGTGCTTTGTACTGCTAAGTTTTCTGTACCAAATTTTATGCTTTTAGCTCGATCTGCAAAAATTTGTTGGGAGAAGTAGAACTGTGTATAGTGCTGGGAGAAGTAAAACTTTGTATAGTGCTGGGAGAAGTAGAACGTTGTATAATGCTGGGAGAAGTAGAACTTTGTATAGTGCTGGGAGAAGTAGAACTTTGTATAAAGCTGGGAGAAGTAGAACTTTGTATAGTGCTGGGA
>JAHWFP010098967.1:47480-68052 GCA_023313725.1 Lithobius niger | reverse complement strand
ATTAATGTCCACATTACCTGCAGCATTATCCTCGACGTCATCATTATAGAAATCGATTAATTTGAAAACTCCCAAGTCAGGCTCCATATTGAGAACACGGAATAATGATTCGACAAAGAAACGCGCCAGCGTAGTCTCGTGGTTATTCTTGTAATAACATTGTAGCGGCCAACGATTGTTGAACGTCAGGAATTGTTGAACCAAGAAAAACGACATGAAACAACTCGAATCCATTCCACAAACGGAAAAAAAGTATTTAAAGTATGGTGATAAATTTGTTATTGGCATACTTTGGCGAGAATGGTCCCTCTATACGTGATTTATTGTGATAGTTTTGCTTCCTCGGCTCTTAACGCCTCGGCTAAGCCTCGAAAGAACAAAATATCACAATAAATCACGTATAGAGAGACCATTGTTGCAAAAGTATGCCAATAACCACTACTTAACATAGTAATCAGAGGTAACTTTTAGAGTTCACCCGTAGGCAGATTATTCAGCTTGCTTTAATATTCCGAATCCGTGCCTATCTCCGCTCACACCCATGCTCTCTCTGTCCTCTCTATTGCTCAGCAGCACTGACTTATGTTCCACCTACAGTCTGCAAGGTGCACCGCGACCTGCCTGTACTAACCTTACACGCGCAACATCCTTACAATACTCCCCCCCCCCCCCGACCCGGCAGATAAAGAAAACTAAAGAAAAACAGTCATACACGTACCAACGGGAGGCTGGGGAATATTGTTATTAACCCGCAAAAACCGAGGCTCACCCAATCCCGCTTTAGAAACTGCATAGGCTGATCAGACCCACACAGAGGGCAACCCTTTTCAATAAATTGGCGCGAGTCCCGGCGGACTGGTTATTGGATTCCCACGCACCCAACCCAATGGCCGTTACAAGCACACATGCACGCAGAGCACATAACCCTAGCCAACAGGAAATCACCGCGCAAGGCACACCGCTAGCGCACTTTAACGCCAGGCAAGCCTGGCCAATCAACTAGCCGATGGCCTGGCTAGCCGATGACTTGAGTAAGGCGTTGCGCCTTACTCGTATAGCGTTAAGCCCTTGCCCACCCCAATTGACACTCGCGCTTACACTCTAACACCCTGTCACATCCTAAAATATGAAACTTCCGAATACAACACTCAGAAATGGGGCCCTTCAAGGATGGGAACACACGGGAGGGAGAGAAAAAAGAAAAAAAACCTAAAAGGGGGTTTGCCCGAAACTGCAGTTCACTTAAAACTAAATCGTCACAAAATAAACTACGGCATCAACTAATCTAAGTTACTACTCGGTATAGGGGGGGAAAAAACTAGCGGAAAGCAAAGCATTCCCAGGTTAGTTTAATTGGTTAAAAGGTGGGTAAAAAAAAAACTTATTCGCTAATCAGTTCGCTATCAGTGCCGTCCATTGACAGAGATCATCAGTGCACAGTAGTGAGCAGCGAAAGATTACATACCATAACAACAATACAAATGCGATATATTCGTATAGATATACATATATAAAAAAAAATTGGTAAATCAAAGTGCCACAGTATAGATTGGCAAAATCGATGTATGAACACACACTTAGTGGCAAGCCTCAAACAGCTCGGGTTAAGTCATAACTATAGCAGCGAAGTGCATTAAAAGTCAGCAGATACAAAAAAGTATATATGAAAAAGGGGAACGGTTCCCACAAAGAAGTAAGCAGACAAAAAAAACAGCACAGCGGCGATGACTACATATGTCCGCCCACGGTGCACCTGTATCCGCACTGTCCGATCATTGGATCAGCGTAAAACTGCCATGCATTCCTGAGTCCGAAGGCCGATCTGTCGGCGGCGCATCGTGCCCATACATGCACCCGCGTTATTCCCAGTCGGCGGTTACGATCAGGGCCATCGGCGGGCCGTAATCATCTTCTAATCCAACATCAAAACAGTGAAAATGAACACAGTGTCGTCGGTGACACCAGAATGCATGCTACGTCGTCGTCTTCACCGTCGGTTGGGAAGCTTAGCCATTGCAGGTTCCACAGTCTACTCATCAGAGCCGGAGTGAGTGCCTCTTGTGCGGCCGCGAACATGGTGGGCTCTCGTCGTATTGGCTGTGAGTGTCGGTTGCAGCCCCTGCCAGCGTGATCGGGCACAGACGCGAGCGTTGTAGCTGCCATTCGGCATTCCTGCATCGGGTAAACACCCGTGACAGAACGATCCACAATGGCACAGCAGTGAAATTCTCATCAGGTCTGTTAGCGCACACACACCACGAGGGACGAACAGTGCCAAGGCGAAAAAAATCTTCCAAAGTCTACGCAGGTTACGCTGTGTCACACTCGGTGGGGTAGCTTTCAGCATGTGTGCCTCTTGCCAGACGTGCGCGGGCGGCAGCTGCTCGTCATTCGCCGTGTCTCCATCCTGATCCGATGCACACGTCTTGCTCTAGTTCGAAGACGTTGCCGACATTTCTGACGAGGCGCAGTAACCCAACGCCGACAAAGATTCTGAGCCAACTAGTTCTTTGAACGTTGGGTGAAGAACGTAGGGTCGCGGGAAAAATCTTTCCGAAGAGCATACCGACGACGACGAGGCGTAGCCCTTTGTCTTCTCCAGCCTGGTCTCACATGACACGCACTAAATACCGATGTCCTGGTCGAAACTTCGATCATTGGTGGGTGGGTAGGAATACAGTTCATGCCTGATGAAAATAGTTGTAAAAACTATCGAAAATTTGCAAGTTTGGACGACCTAGAACTCTTTTGGTGGTGCGTAGTTATTAATGAGTCACTATGACACGCACTTTCCCGCGTACGACACTGACAGTTTAACTTTCGACTTTGTTTCCAGTTCTCTATCCAGATTTTATTCGGGCACCAAATGTAACGGTGCTACGTCACTGTCTTGCATAAACATAGTAATCAAAGTTAACTTATAGAGTTCACCCGTGTACACAGATTATTCAGCTTGCTTTAGTATTCCAAATCAGTGGCTATCTTGCTGACACCCACGCTCTCTCTCGCTCAGCAGCACTGACTCATGTTCAACCTACAGCCTGCAAAGTGCACCGCAACCTGCCTGTACTAACCTTACACGCGCAACATCCTTACATTACATGTTTTAATACCAAGTATGGGTTTTTGTGCTTTTCCTTTTACAATGTAAAATTCTATGTTTACTTTCTTACCTCTTACTATAGATTCAATAGCTTTACCCACTTGTTCAATTTTGTGATCCCCATACGCTTTTAGCACTACACTTGATTTTGACAATTTAACCTGTAGCCCTAGATCTTCATAAATCCTAAATGGCATAACATCTACTTGCGCTCCTGTATCTAATTTTACATGCACAGGGGAATTTTGAATTTTTATTTTCTCCCACCATTCTTGTTTTGTGTCTTGTTTCGCCAATCCACATTCGTCTATATCTTCATGTTGGTCAACTTTATTTACTTTCTTGTTGCGTCTTGGATTTTTGGTTTGTCCTTGAATCTATACATGGCACCGAAATGGTTTTCTTTTTTACAAACGTAGCATTGTTTTCCGAATGCACTGCATTGTCTGTACCCATGTTGTTTACCACATTTTGAGCACAGTTTACCATTTTTACTTGTTTCCGGCTTCTTGCACAAGCCTCTATTATTTTTAGCTTTCACCAATTGTAGATCAGTTTCTGCTTTACTTTCATTGTCATGATTATTTTCAGCAATTTGCTTCATTTGTTCCTTTGTGACCTCTGATGTTCGAACTATTTTAATGGCTTGTTCTAGAGTCAATTTTGGCAATTCAGCCGTTGGCTCCCATCTCAATAATGTTTCCCTCAATGTATCATCTTTAATTCCAAAGACTATTCTGTCCCGAATCATATCATCTGTTAATGTTCCATAACCACAGTTTTTAGCCAATTTTTCCAGCTGGTTGCAAACATATCCACGGTTTCATTCACTTTTCGTTGAGCTTGCCACATCAAATATCGATAGAACAGTTCATTTTCTCTTGGATTGCACCGCTCATCGAATTTTTCTAAAACCACATTCCATACCTGTGTTTCTTCATCATTCCGAAAATTAATTTAATAGGCTTCTCTTCCATCTGGTCCAATGCAATGCAGCAATCTGGTCCAATGCAATGCAGCAGAGTGGCTATTTTCACCTTTTCCTCCTTTGCATCCCTATCAGTATCTATCATTTATCGCTAAATCGGCTTCCGGTTAACCAACTTCCGTACGTCGGTGCAACTTCTTGTCCACTGACAAAAATTCCAGAAGAGCAGTAATAAAAATAGTCAGTCTGTGAAAGTAGATGCTATGTTGAAGGTTGCTGTATTGGCTGAATTTAGGTATTAGATTAACACTTTAACAGCAGTTAAAATATATGTTAGATCATTAAGTCGGTTAGGTACGTGACTACAACTTCTGTTCAATCGGTGCAACTTCCGGTCCGTCTTCCGGTTCACTCACACAACCCTGAAACCAGTAATAAAAATAATCGCATTACCGTGAAAGTAGTTAATACGTTAAAAGTTCGTTCAGGCTCATACGGTTGTTGTGTTGGTTGAATTTTCGCATTAGGTTAACAGTGCAACAGCCGGGTAACAGCAGTTGACAGTCGAGGTCAGTTCCGGCAAGGCTTTCATGACCATAGACAGATCGTGCCATATATTGCCGACATGGAAAACAATAAATCACACTCAGCCGAACTCCTACAGTCTGCACGTTACCGTGAAAGTAGTTAATATTAATACATTAAAAATTCGTTCAGGCTTATGCGGTTGTTGTGTTGGTTGAATTTAGGCATTAGGTTCACGGTCAGTTCTGGCAAGATTAATTAATCTTGGTTCCGGCATGGTTTTTCGATCAGCGTCTTTTGGGTAAAGGTTGGAATCTTTCATTGTACGCGTGTCAAAAACTTCATTTACGCCAAGACAGTTTTCAGATGGCGCTTACAATCACAAGCGGCAGTCGTTTTTGCTGCGATTGCATTGTTCCGACCAGCAAAAATTTATGTGACTCCTAGAACATGTATAAACAGAAAAACGACGACAAAACAAATATAGTACATAAAGTTTAAATTTAAAAAAAAAAAATAATTAAATCAAGATTAAAAATAAATTGATCGGATAATTTTAATTCTGTTTCTGAAGTGAGCTGAAGCAAAATAAACCCGTATGTCATATATGTCTTGAAATTGATACGGAGGGGGGATTATGGAGTTCGCATAATATGCTTACTTGCTTCTTAGTAAACGATAATAATATTAATAATTAATGTTTATTACGTGGACAAGTGTAAGCCACGAAGTCCATGTGAAACGATATGTGCGAGCACCAGTCATTATATGTTGAATACGTTATAAATACATTTGAATTAAAAAAAGTGAATGCTTCAAATATAATAGGCTTATAAGTATAACATAATAAATAAAATGAGTAAAATTACAAAACGAAAAAGAATAATGGTCAATAGAATATTTACAATTAGAGTATACAGATTATATGGATTATATGGATTATACTCGTATTCTTAGTTATTTAAAAGAAAAGTTCAAAATCCAATCTCAGGACTCAGAAAAAGGTGGTCCTATTTTCCAAAAAAAAAACAACTTAAAAAAGTAACTTTCCTCTGGTGTAGTCATGATGCTCATCGTAAAAGCAAGAGTTGATAATTTCAAAAGCATAATATTTTGGGGCTCCGAATTGGATTTTGCATTTTTTATGCCGACCAAGTACAACTTTTTTTTAGATCGAAATTCGGGTGTAAATTGGGCCGAAAATTCAAGAAAATCTATCACAAATTGTTAGGAACCAGTTGTCAGAAACCAAGCGTTGGGGGAAGTTCTCAGGACAGCAGACTTCTCGAAAGGGCAGCATCGGGACTGCATTGAGCCTCATTTACTTCCACCAGCATAAACAATATAATAGAAGTGATCATTAGAACGTAAGGGGGCGGGGAGAATCATTACCTTTCGGGCTGATGGAGGATTTGAGACACATGATGGCTGAGCATTTATTACCAAATTTTATGAAACTTGATTTGATCGAACATGAACATACACGTCAGCTACCGTACCTAACCAGTGTTACAAATTGTGAATCTAACACCACCCGTGCATACCACAGGCTTCAGCTAGTTAGGTATATAGTTCCAACTCTCCTTTCCATCTTTTCCAATTCTCTGAAAGATTTCCTTTGAAAGAAATGGTGATGGGGGGTGGAAGCTCCCATTTTTCGTTTCAATTTCTAGTTGTCTGTTTCAAGATGGCAGAACCACGTTTTGTTTTGTTCTGGCTGACAGTTCTATTTTAACCTATTTTTGGTCTTCATTTGATCCATTCTTCAAACTCTTTTGGTTGAACAATCCCTGCTGCCACCATGTAATTTCTTGTGTAGTTATTAAAAGCCTGGAAGCATCCTATTTGGTGATGAATCTTGATTTGATATCACTCACACTCAACTACGTAATATCGGCCATGCCACCATGTTGCAATCCACTCCCAGCATGCAATGCTGTGCCTCACCAACCATGGTGTTCTATAATAAGATCCGGACTGCTCCTATATCACTACAGATATCACTGCAGATCACTACACTGGGTCCATGGCACACAGTTGCAATGTTCGCAACAAAGGCAACAACACGCTAAAAAAATTTGATTGTAATCTAACTAACATCGCATCCGCTAGCAGGTACGCTCGCTCATTACCCCTAGGAATCATAATTTAAAATCACAACTGGGTGGTTCGGTCAGTGAAAATGTGGTGACATCAACAGATGAAGACTAGTGTTAAAATGTCATAGTACAAAACATATTACTTCAAATTACAACAATTATAACAAGGTACATGGGGTTGCAGCACAAAATCTTTAAAATTAGACCTATAGTAGGAACTGCTGCAAGAAAATAGCAGGAAAAGTTGCTACAAAAAAAGTAGGAGAAAACAGCATTCAAGAAAGTGTTTAAAAGAGTTCTTTTACATTTGCTTTCTGCGTTATGCATCATAAGTAATGTTAACAGCTATACGCCTACGGCATAATTCGGAATGCAATACAAATTTAAATTTACCACCAGCAAAGTGCCGATTGCCATGTACTGTACCAGTGAGCGCCCCATACTAGTTTGTAGTTGTGTCCGCTAGGGGCACTCATCATCATTGTAGCGTAGTAGAAAACGCGATGTAGTGTGAAGGAATTAAATGAATAATTGAACCAAGCACAATTAGAGTTAAAGTAGTCTCACACTAAACATTACTTGGTGTCAGGAGTGAATTCTACAGCCTAGCAGCCCAAGAACTCTGGAAAACCAGCTAAGTACATCAAAATGTCAAAGTTGTTGCAAGCTCCAGCATCATTTGAGCCAGGCCCAAATCCAGCCGATTCGTGAAGAAAATGGCGCCAAAGATTTGAGAATTTTTTCCTCGCAGTTGACTTGGGACTAATGCCAGTAGCGGCCCAGCGGATAACACTGCTACATCTGTTGGGAGATGATGGTTTGGAACATTATAATATAATGACATTTGAGCAGGAAGGAGACGAATTAACAGTCAAAGTAATACTTGATAGATTCGGAGAGTACTATGAACCTTACAAAAATATAACTTATGCCAGATGGGTGTTCTTTTCGACCATGCAGAGTGCGGGAAGAAGCTTTGATAGTTTCGTGACAGAACTAAAAACGTAAGGCAGCAAACTGTGAGTTTGAAAATTTGAAGATTCGCTAGTGAAAGACCAAGTTGTGCGCGGAATATTGGACGAGCCACAACCCTCCGATTCATCTCGTCAACAAGAAGACTCAAGGCATGCTGTACATCGATCTGCCTGTGAACAGTTGTATCTTCGCAGCGTGTCTGGACACCGGCTCGAAAGCCAGTTTGATAAGCAAAGAGTGGTTGAAAGCGATCGCACCGAAAGCACAAATGCATCCGTATGAAGGACTGCAGTTCGAATTAGCAGATGGAGTGACATTGATTGAACCATTAGGAGAGGCAGATTTGAATGTTTTGGTCAACAGAAGAAACGCCAAACTCTCGTTCGTTGTGTTTGAGGAACTGGCAGACAACTATATCGTCGGAAATGATTTCTTGTCCAAGGATTGTGATTGATGTCCCAACCAGAAAGGCTATTTTGAAAGAGATGGGAACTGCGGCATGACTTTTCCACTGACTGGATGGATGGACTGAAGAAGATGGTATCGCAACCAAGCAACCTGTTTGGAGAGTTGCGAATGCTACGCAAAACTCCTCGTTCAACGTCATGACCCCGGAACAGTATCTTGAGCTGGATCAACTGTTGGACAAGAAACGCAGACAGATTTCCAGGCAAGGCCGGATGAACAACCTTACGTGAACATCACATTGAGTTTCGTGAGGATCCGCAGCCACGAATTCACAAGTACAGGCGTCAGTCACCAGAGATGAGAAAAGAAATAAAGAAAATGATCCATCAACTCCTAGCTGAAGACAAGATCGAACCCTCAGTTAGCGAATGGGGCTCCTCCTTTTTTATGAAGAAGAACGGCTCCTATCGGCCAATTCTTGACTACCACTGGCTGAAAAAGCAGATCAAGACTGCCAGCTACTCCCCACCACGTGTGAAGAAGTGTTAGAATTCCTAGCTGGTAAAGCCTACGTCTCGATCTTAGATGGTGAATGTGGTTTCCATCAGATTCCAGTCGCAAAAGACTCGCAAGACTGCACAACTTTCAACTGCTCCAAAGGTTCCTTCAGGTGGTGCGTTCTTCCATTTGGGTTGAAAAACGTGACGGCAGAGTTTCAAAGGACAATTACTCTGGCCCTCGGAGAACTCGAAGGTATTGTGTGTTTAATTTATGTTGATGACATTATAGTGGTGACGGAGACTTGGCAAGGTCATCTGCAAGCTCTGAAAAAGATCTTCGCAAAGCTACGCGAACATAACTTTACACTCAAACGCTCGAAGTGTAACTTCTGTTTGCCCAAAATGACCATTCTTGGACTTACCATTGGAGCGAATGGCATTCATTTAAAAGGCGAACATACTTCGGCGCTTTTGAAGTATCCCCGCTCCACCGCTGAGAAAGCTCTTCAACGTTTTCTTGGCCTCACTAACTATTTCAGAAAGTTTGTGCGCGACTATGCCCTCATTATGAAACCATTGACGAAGTTGATATGCAAGGACTTAAAGTTTCGCTGGTAACCTGAGTGTGAATCTGCCTTCCCCACCGTCAAGAAGAAGATTCTGGAATGTGATTGTCTATTCGTTTGCAACCTCGTCTTCCCATCACAGACATTGCAGGTTTGAGGACTAAGCAGAAGAACGATGAAGGAATTTGTAGATTGGGAAAAATTCTTGCGTCCCCGAAAGCGATGGAAGGACAGTGTTTGAAGGCAAGGATATTACACACGCAGCGTGACTTCATTGTGTATGACGACGTATGGACCGTGCTGCTCCTGAGAGAGGAAATCCAGAGTCGCGCATTCTTCGTTCCGCAGAGATGGCGTCATTCCTTCTTGTTCGACCAAAACGGCAACACGGTTGCAGGACAACCAGGAGCAGAAAAGACTTTATCACCCAGTTTAGACGATCTCAGTACTATACAACAATGCTTGTAACAATGCAACAAGCTTGATACCTTCATCCCAGGCATGGAGTACTGAGATTGACAAAGGGCCAGCACGCGCACAACAAAGAACGAACCGTGCTGACGTTCTTTTGTTCAGAAAGCTTGACAATACGACTGTGCGTGCAACAATGTTTACACAAGAGACGAATCCTAATGCCGATTTTCCCCTTCAGCGAACAAGGAAGATGTTGCAATAACAATAACCGTGAATGCACTTTTCAATTGTTACGCGACTGGGCGATAAGTATAGGTTATTACAAACTTTCCTCGTACTGAGCTCAACAATGGCTTGGCATTGTTAATCTCAGTACTCGGAAAGCGGGTAATAACCTATACTTACTTCGTTTGAGAGCAGCCAGGTAACGGCCAGGAATGTTTGGCGATGTGAAGAAATATGTACGATCGTGTCACCAGTGTCAGGTGTCGAAGCCATCACAGCAGCAGAAGAAAGGCTCGATGGTGCCAGTTAGTGCTGATGCTCCATACTCGCAACTTGGCGTCGATTCGTTGGACCCCTTCCAACAACTAATCAAGGAAATCGTTATGTGCTAACTGTCTTAGACTACTTCACCAAGTGGGTTTGGTTCATCCCCACGCGCTTCAGCACGGCGAAGTCATCGGCTTTCCATTTATTCAAACACGTCATTCAAAAGAATGGACCTCCAGCTATGCTCATCTTGGATAAATGAACCAGCATTCGCCTCAAACCTCCTCACGCAACTGTCGCAACTTGTAGGCACTGAGTCGAGGAAGACGACCACCTACCACCCCCAGGCTAATGCTACGGAGAAGGCAAACCGCACACTCAAGACTTGCACCCGTGAGTACGTGGATGGAAAACACTCTTCTTGGGGACCGCTTTTTCCCAATTGGAATTTGCAATTCGTACCACTCCGCATTCAAGTACTGGTGAGTCACCGTACTACCTCATGAAAGATAAAGACCCCTACAGTGTTACCAAGCTGGTATGTCTCCCCCAAAGACCAGAGAATCAGACTCTAGAAGAATATCTGGGAATTCAACGACGCAACCTAGAAGAAGCACGAGATCTGGCCAGGGCGCACTTGATCGAGGCGGCCAGAACCTCCAAACTTAATTATGATCGGCAATGTCGTGACGTAAAATTCGAACCTGGGCAGCTTGTGAAGGCATCAAAAGGCATCACTCGCAAGCTTGCATCGTTGTATTTGGCCCCTTATAGGATCCTGAAGCAGTGCAGACCCCAGAACTATGTGATCAGAAGTCTCGATGATGAGAAGGACGAGAAGGTGATCCACATCGCAGACATGGAGCCTTACTTTCACCCGATTTCTATGGAGGACAGCTGGGAAGGTGGTGAAGCGAGAAACCAACGATAGGAACCTCCGATGTCACCCAACAAACCCCTTGTAATTGAGGAAAATCTCTCCGAAGTGGAATTGGTGGAAATTCCGAGATTCATTTGGCCGACCCAAGACCCGCTCTTCGGCACTGACGCTGGAAGTGCGACCCCGGAAAGTGTGGACATGCTCAAAAGAACTCTGGAGGACAGGGCCTACCCGTTAATCATGCCGAGCTCTCCATTGGACTGTTACATGGCAGGCATGGCGTGTGGAGGACTTCCTCTGTCTTGGGAATTTTTCCAGCAAGAACCAGCTTCTAATCTAGCAAGTGACGCCGCTGACAGGTGTCAAGGTGGTGCGAAGTACACGCAGCAGAAAGGACCTGAAATGCCAGGTGTGCGAATATTTGAATTAGGTTCGCTTGTGAAGTAGGACACCTTGAAAGCTCAGTTCCACGTGGTGTGCAAAGAGGAACCGGTTCCCCACTGTTCACAGGACATTTCCGAGTAATGAATTACCTGAAGAAGTTGAAGCTCATGTGTAACACTTGACTACGATAGACTCGCATTGGTGTCCGAAAATGGCTCCTGAACTTTACAGATATTTTTGTGACATGCGACATTGTGCCCCGTTCTTTCCTCCAACTGTGCAGACCTTGTCTCCAGCACCCTCGTGTGCTGCGCAACCCAAGGAAAATTCGAGCAACAACAGTACTGCGAACCAACGAGATAGTATCAAAACCCCAGACTCTTTGCCTTCCCCAGAAGACCAAGTTCCAGAAAGTGTTGGTGCAAGTGCAACTATTTCGTCTGTAACACCACATTAAACTGAAAACGCTCCAGTGAGGCCTCAGCGTACTCGTCGTTTGCCGGCGCGTTATAGGATTGGCTTCCTAAACCCTGCCCAATCTCCACAGTTGACCAAGAAAGTGTGCATGGTGAGACTACAGACAGTTTCACAGCAGAGCATGGCCCGAGGGGTCGAACATTTGCCCTTTCCAGTCGACTTCGAAAATGGAATGGCCGTTTGGAGGGTTCGGTGAGAGCGACTGATCCTGACGCATTAAGGAGGCGCATTGTCTTTGCCCCTCCTCAAACCATGTAACCCTGTATACCTCGTAAATTTCCTGCTGTATAGGACATTGATTTGTATTTAAGCAATTTCTGTATGTTTGCTCTTCGACGACTTCCCGTGGACAAGTTGCCGTCCTTGCCCCTCCAAACCCCCGGTATACAAAACCACTCTGAATTGTAAATACTTTCCCTGCTTGTACATCACCCCTCTTCAGAATTCAAATTCTTCCGGCTGTAAAAGCGTACCGCCGTAGCTGTACAAACTCTCCCTAGCGAATTTGAATTTTGCTGATTGATGTAATTTTCCCTAACTTGCTGTACATACTCTCCTGGAGAAACATCCTTTCAGATGAATGTTTCTTTCTCCAGCTGATCGCCATTTAGAATCTGACCCAATTAAAAATCCGTGGAAGAACATTCATTTTAAAATCTTTGATCACATTTTTGCAAAAAAAAAAAAAAAAGCCAAAGACTGTATGCACGTTAAAGTTAAGTTGTGACACGAGAGACAACTGTTTAGTGTAATTTAAACTGACGAAAAGGGTAAGAGAGGCTTAAGAAACAAAGGTCCCTTTAGGAGAAATGTGTAATCTGGCTAAGGCATAACACCCCATGGCGTTGATTGTTAGTTTATCCAGTCTTTATGGGCCTAGGAACTTTAGAAACTAGTCTTCGAAAGAATTGTATGCCTCGAAGGTCATTTAAAAATGACAGTTTCCCCGCATGACTAATGAATGGTGAGAATTTTCAGTGCTTGCATCGACTGTGAAAGGTAGAAAAAGTTGAAAGTGTCTCTTGTTATGCAAACTTGTTAGTTATGAAAGCTTTTGAAAGAAAAATGTACAACATGTTTTGCAAGAAGTCCTACAAGACATTGTTCAAGCACATTGTCACTTGAACTTTCAGTTGTAACGACTAACAGTGTAAAACGATTGTAAGATTTCTGACATTTTGTCATCTTCCTCATCCCATGTTGTCTGGAGGCCAACATTGTTTTGGGAGGGGGAAGATGTCATGGGTGTCTCTCCACTCTCTGTGGGCTGTCCTGCACAGACCCCATGACCTTGCGCTCCGAGCCCCGCACTTGCTCTTCCCGCCCAACCATCATGGGAGTAAGACGTATCATGGAGCGGCTCAGCACAAGATGGATGTGCCGGCACGAGAGTCGAGACTCACCCGGACCACCAACCCCAAGCCAGAGTTGTAATGATGAATGAGGAATAAACCGAGAGTAACCAAGGCAAGTTATGTGTTGAACTGAGTTTATTAAGTAATTCGGGGCAAGAGGTAATCGGTCGCCCACACCATCACCGCGGCCGGCCCCTCAACAAAGAGCTCCAAAGGAGAAGCATCTCAGTTACACGCAAATTAGCTTAGGTTATTACTTGCAATTGATTTTCTACATACAATTTTTAGTTAATCCTGAACTGTAATTTAAGCTTATTGTGTTTAAATAAAACTATGGTAGTAATAAAAATACTCAACTGGTTTCCGATATGCGTTAAGTTAATGATGTCTACCTACAATGAACCTACCGTGTGTTACGGTTAATTAGGCCTATTACTTTTAACAAGAACATCTATAAATTCTTGCTTTCAATTGCTCTAAGCTAGCATTAACTACTTTATAACACAAACTTCAAAGTCAAATAAGTTCTGTATCAATAAGTCACATACCGAAAGTAAACCTAGTGTAAAACAGCTATACTGAGTTGCGCTGGTTTATGTAGTGTTGAGTCTTAGCTCAACACCGGCCGGCTAAATAATATCTAACAACTGCAGCTTTACAATAATCACAATCGGCATGCAAGTAAGGCCACTCAAGTTTTATTGGTTGAACGAACATGTTATTTATTCATAGACAAATCTGTTAGTGTTAGGGGTTTTAGCAAACTCCCTCCTAATCCCTATTTAAGCACTCTTAACTAAAAGGGGCTGGGGCTCTACACTACTGGTGATGCTAATGCGTCCTTGCCAGTGTTAGGCCTAAGTTCTAGTATTCAACAACTATACTGACTATTCTAAGTTCTATCAGTGTTTAGTTCCACTTAACTTATACATCTAGGTTCATCTGGGTTCCTGGTCAGGGGTGCTCAGTGTATGGCGGCCTTTCAGTGTCAGAGTTGGAATCCAAGACTGAGCCAAGACTGAGCCAGTCTGGGACCACTGAGTTATAAGTCGGATCTGGATAGCTCATGGCTTGGTTTCTGGCCAAAGTGCACTAGGCTGAACTGGCTGTTAGGTTAGGTGCGCTTGTTATAACTTACTCCTTATGAGTGAATCATGTTAATTAAGTAGGCTAAAGGTCGAATGGACGTTGCTATTAGTTAATGATAAGCTTTGATTATTTAATAATAATTAAGTCTGGATGGCATATCGTGCAGATACTGTGCCGATCCGACACCGATATATCGGTGGGTTAAAGATAATTTACCTAAATTAAACCATTAACACGAATACTTGACCAACGAAATAATGGCTTTAGTAATTCAACAAGTGAGAAATTGTTAAACGTTAACCTGAAAATTACAACACCCCCACGATAGCCCAGCACCTGGATGAGCTGTTTTTTTTCTGTCACGCGAGCAGGCTATGATGAGAAAGAAATCCAACCACTAGCACCACCATGCGACAATCAAACTTTCAAGAAAGCAAGAGAGCAGTGGGACCAATCGCGTACTGAAAACTAGGCTGAAAACATGCTACGTAACGCTTCTCATTTCTTTAAAAATAAATTGTTAATGAAGGTGTGTTATAAAGTTTTTCAGTTATATTTTAATTAAAGACTATTCAATTAAACAATCCAAACAAAAAGTGGTAACGAAAAAAAAGTAGAACGCTGCGACCCTTGAAGGCTATCAACTTCACAACAAATAATAAAACCTTACAGCACCAGATCATTATATCTTTAACAAAAGAAAGAAAATAAGTTTCACATATATGTGTAGATTTGGCACAATGTTGGTAGTTTAAGCTTGGACTAACTACTCTCGTCGCGAAGGTCTATCAACTTACCACAGTCGCCACGCAAAGTATGTCTTCCAGAAACTATTGGCAGATGGGCAGAGCCACCAACTGCTCGCAATCACTTTACGCATGCCCGGATTACAAAATGCAAACAAGGGCATACATGCTAGAAAATCAGCTCACAAAAACAAGTTTTGAGATGGAAGATTTTTACAAATGTGTTACGTCCATGTTTTACGTGTTATGTCTAATCCTAATTCCTATAAAAAAAAAATTATAATTTTTTTTCGATTGTACTGCTCCAAATTGCACTGGGGCAAGTCACATGATAAGCACGGTGTATCACGTTCCTCGGACCCAAAGTAAGCTCCACGATGGGAAACACATCGTTTGCTTAACTCGTCACTCGCGTTAATCGCAGCCCCCAAGAATTTAGAACTGGCGCTGCAATCACCGTTGTTTAAGATCGACAGGCTATCAGGATTACAGGTAGATGTAGTGTAAGTTGATTGTCTTTTCTAGAAGAGAAAGTAATTAGTCCAAGGTTTAATAGTAATGGTATAGAGTGGGATAAATTGCTACTTCAGCGACGGAAGATGCGTGACTTTTACCTTGGAGAAGAAAAACAGGTAGGAATTGCCTACGACAGAACAAAAGAAGAGAAAGAGCAAGACAAAGAAAAGTCCCTAAGACTGAAAAAGGAGCATAATGATAAACCCCAAGATTCGTGACTGGGTCTCAGGCTCATTTTACTTAATGGAAGGAGCATTAAGCGTAAACAACTGTTGCTCTTAGTCAGAATTCAGGAGGAGGACCCTGATATGGTGTGTATTACTGAAACCTTGGTTTCAGGAGGACATGAATTCTCAAGAATTTATTCAGGAAGCATATCAAGTCTACAGACGTGACAGAAACTCCGATGGTGGTGGTGTCCTTATTACTGTGAAGAAGAGTCTTACTAGCTGGGAAGTGGCCAAGGGTGCTGGATCTGAATCGGTTTGGTGTAAAATTGCAATTGACCATCGCAACGTAACAATTGGGTGTGTTTATCGATCAGTTCTTGTTCCAGTTCTTGATCCGTCTGCATATGCATGGGCTCTAGTGTTAGACCAAACGATCACTACAAGCAAATTTCTTCAAAAATCAAACTGTGAAGTAGTCATGGCAGCAAGAAAACTCAAGGACACGACTGCTTTAATAATGACGAAACTACGACAAACGGGATTTGCCATGTGTTGGAAAGATGCAGAAGAAATAGCAGAACGCAATAACATTCCACCAGTACTGCCAGAAGTACGAAAAAGAAATCAATGCCCGGAGAACTAGCCTAAGACGAACCTCACGATCATGAACATAACAAACTCAAAATTAAGGTACGTGTTCAGTGCTGCTCTGGATTGCATTGGTGTACAGCTTTATGAACCGACTTGATGGTGTCATTCAAATTAGCTAATTGTTTTGGTTCCTTGCTCCAAAGAAATTAGTGTAGCGGCGCTACCTGTTCCTTGAGGTGCTTGAGATCGCGCCGCTAATCTGGTGTGTTCAATAGTTGCGTTTTAACTAGAGGTCTCGGAAAACAAAACGGGGTTTCAAACTCCTGGTTTTATTTTAACATGTATAAGGGGGGGGGGGGAATGAGGCTTAATGGCGCGTCGACAGCTTGGTCATTAGCGCCAACCTCAGTCACAGTGCAGTGGTCCGGGTTGCCACTGCACCACACATTACAGAGATATTATTCAAACCCCTAACCTAAATCTTGTCATCTTGTTAACATGTATAAGAATCATTTTACATGCAATAACTAGTTTAAGATTAAACTTTTACAAAAGGCTTCAAAATAAAAGATCACGGAATTTTTATTAAAATACTCACTGGAATTATTCTAAGTTCACTCAAAATAGTCTAAACAATTTGGACTAGAAAAATAAAGATTGTACTGTTTCAGATAATGTCTGACATTAAATGCAACGGTCGGGTTTTAAACAAAATGAATCCACATGTTGCAAAAACACTCCTCTACTCAGGTTGACTTGGAATTACCAGGGCTCTACCATAAATAACGCCACAAGACTTAAAGAGTCTTTTGATTATTTAAGAGACAATCATCTTAATTGCTCTGTAAATACGAAAAATAAAGCCAGTTTTTTAGGAAGGGATACCTTAAAACCCTGTCATTATATTACACTGTATCCAGAAATACCGATGGCTTAATTGTAATACAAAAGTACAACAACAAGCTACGAGTTAGAAGTTAAGTTTAAGTTTAAATTTAGAGAGTTTGTGTAAAGTTTAAAAATAAAAATTCGCTACTAGTTACCTAACCACTACCTCTGCCCGGCATGGCAACATTAGGACCTTGGAAATCTCCATCCCATCCTTCGTAGTGATCCTTGGCTTATTGTCGGAGCATGTACTGAGGATTGAGAGCAGCTGGGGCTTTTTATGCTGGCCTGGTGGATCCAGCCAGAAAGCGCGGACGTCGAGGATAGCTGCGGCCTCCTGATAGGCTGAGGCCCAGGAGAACAATAGAAAGTGGGAGGAGCAGGCGGTGTGACAAACGGATCGTTTGGAGCAACTTCCAAATATACAAGGCTTGGAAAAAGAAGGTGCACATTGAGTTTTACTTAGTTTAACACGTGAAAAGCCTTTTAAATTAAATTATTTCGACTGTAATTAATTGTAGGAGCTCTCAGATTGATAAGCTATTTATTTGGACTGAAGAATATTTAGTTGGTTTGCAAGGTTTTGGGTCACAACTGGGGATTGGAGATCACTGAAAATAAACAAGATACACTACTGTCCGCTATTTTTAAAGATAAAGCTAAGCCAAGTTGTCCGAGCTAGGTAGGGCTAATGGGAAAATGTTACGTTGATAATTATTGCTATAAGCACTAGATAATAAGAGTACTAGCTTTTAATTGAAATGCTATAACACATTTATGCTTTGGGAGCGTTATTTACGGCCGTAAATAAAATGGTTGTAGTCAAAGTTTTTATAAAGACAGAGATCGTGACCGCTGTGCAAATAAAAATATTAATTACTAAATTCACATGTATGTTTAAATGAAAGCATAGCTATGGGATGCTGACATTTGTGCCCCCTAAAACGAACAATAAGCTATGGGGCTTTATGCCTAAAACGGAGTCAAAGAGTATGTACAATAAATACAGCTTGGAGAAAAACTATGGCAACTATCGCAGGCAATTTTGGAGCGTTTTTGTTAACGCTGTAATTAATTATTGGGAAGGAATTTTCGGGATCTGTTCCTGCAGAATGAAAGCCAACGTGTTGGTCTATTAAACAGCACAAATTCTAGTCGGATTGGATCATTTTTCACGGAGATATCATAAGTTAAAGAGTGAGGTCTTTTTAGTGCTTTTGCGTAGCGCTCAAGAAACAAAAATTCGAAAATTTGTGAATTTTGCCAGACGATCTTTACATTAGTGAAATTCAATCAAAAGAGGCAGCAACAACAGTAGCAGCTAAAGCCAGCTTGTGACAATCTTGCAATGCACTACTCTGAGGATATCACTGCTACTACTCTTCTTTCAAAATTCGTGTCGGTTATACGAAAGTGATTTATGGTGAAACATGATTTGCACGAAGCTTACGTTAACAGAGCTACACCATACCAAATCTTGCTTACCATTCCAGAATCTGTGGCAGGATGCGAACGAAGCTTCATTCAATTGAAAATATTCTGTCTACTCAGAGGCGGACTGGTGGCTCAAGAGGCCAGTCGGGAAGGTGACGACTAGAGGCCACTTTTTTTTTCAAATTATTAAGGCAAAGCCAGGGACGTAACGAAGTGCACTTGGCTGGGGTGGGGGGCAGACCATAGAGTTAGATATAATATATTCTTAAAATGACAGGTAAAGACAGGTAAAATGTGTCGAATCACCCACCAGCTAGGGGGTCTAGCAGAGCCCCGGAAGCTGACGGATTTGTAGGTATTCTACAGCCTTTCCTGGCTTCAAATGACACGTATTAGACATTGCTTAGGGCGCCACAAAATAAAAGACAATAAATGAACAGTAGCATAAGACCTGTTTTTTTATTTAAATCCCTCCCCATGCCCTAAATTTACTTTTGGTGGCTTTAGAAGAATGCTGGATCCCAAGTGATTTATTCCTAGTGAATGATAGTTTACTGCATATTGACTCGTAGTTTGTTATGCCAAACTTGTAGGAGTCTACAACATTCAATATTTCTTAATATTTCAACAATATTTCACATAGTTGAAAAAAAAAACTTAATAATACTACTAATATGGTGAGAAGGTATAAGGCAATTACGTAAATGCAAGCAAGTACATAGTTAAAGACAGAGTGGGTCAAAGATATTATAAATTGATAAACATAGCAAAAAAGGTACAAAGTTTTATGTGGAAGGAGAAGAAAAAGTGAAGGTTCATCTTTTAATATTTTTAAGGCACGTATGTGCTTTTAGCGTCCCTTTCAATTTCCTTAATTTTTCAACGTTAAGTTAGTGTTCAGGCAAGCTGTTAAAAAGTTTTGGTATAGTGTATTCTCTGTTACGTATTCCATACACATTTTTTGCAAATGGTACTGTATACTGGTAAGTGCTTTTCCTAAAGTATAAGGCTTTAGACTTATTAGTTTTGAACATATGGCTATAGTAGTGGTTGAGGGTCACAACGTAATCTCTCAACTGAGGAATCTTTAAAATATTCATATTGGTCAATAATTCATTAGTTTTTTCACAAATTTTACTTCTAGAAAGTATCTTAATGATTTTATTTTGTGCTTTTTGAAGTTTAGATAATGCAGAGCTTGATGCGAATCCATAGACTTCAATCCAAGCGTAATAAATTTTTAATTTGTTTGTTTTACTTAAAACATTCTTGATTTTATAAAGACTTGGCATTATTTTTCTTAATTTAATAATGATAGTGTTAATATGTTTGTTGTCATTCCATTTACTATCCAGAATAAAGCCCAAATATTTCACTTCACTGACTCTATTAAGTTTTATACAAATGTTAATACAATTTGTACGATTACATTGTTCATTATGAATAAAGATATCAAAGTCCGATTCTGATTTACGATGTGGATTCATAATACAGATCAAATATGTCTTGGATTCGCTAATAAACACTTCATTTAGGACAAACCAATCGTTAATATTGTCTAAATCCTCCTGGAGGTTTGCCTGCAAGTTCCTCAATATTTTCCTTTATTGATATTAAAATGATGTCATCAGCATACAAAAAGACAGCCGTGATTTAAAGCGTCTTCAATATCATTAAGGTATATTAAAAATAGGGATCGACCGGTGTCACTTTTTACCGGTGCCGGTTTTAATTTTTAAGATTTGCCGGTACCGATGCCGGTTTTTGTGAAATACTGTGTAACTTTATAGAAGTCCTGCAAAGAATTCCAATAAGGCCACACAAAAATAAAATGTTTCTCAGGCACTGCCATATCCTGAAATACATCCTACGTTTTGGATTTTTTCCCCAATTGGCCGAATCGTAATGGTGTTAAAAACAAAACAAAAATAGTTTCGCTAAAAAAAATATATTTTTTTTTTTTTTAAATACTAAAAAACATAACTTTTCATATAGGCTAGCCTATCAAGTACGTATCCTCAGACATTCATTT